>AHIW01001434.1:0-17245 GCA_000296255.1 Omphalotus olearius VT 653.13
CGCTGCCATACTCCTTCTTGTTATGGGGTACATGTGGAAAGCCTGGATATATGGGATGTCAGTGTGAGAAATTGTGGTATATCACACTGCCACTGCAGCTTGGCCCCTGGTTGTACCGGGAGCTTGGAGGCAGGGGTGCAGTTGCAAGCTCCACTGCCCAGGGTTGTGTCTGTGTACCAGACCTCAACATTGTGCTTCACTGCCCCAGGGTCAGGTCTGTGTACCAACAGCTTCAACCAAGGTGTCCCACTGCCCCAGGGTTGGGTCTGTGTACCAACGGCATGGTTCAGCTGCCCCATGGTTGGGTCTGTGTACTAATTCAAGGTGTTCCACTGCCCCAGGGTCCAGTCTGTGTACTAACAGTGTGGTTCAGCTGCCCCATGGGTGGGCCTGGGTACTTCACATGGAAGGAGAGGAACCGTGTGCAGCCACACTGCCCCACAATCAGGTTTGCACCCTAAGCTGCTGAGGAACAGGCCTTCAGGCCTCAGGACTAACACACTCACCTTCAGACATGGTGGGTTGGTTTTGGGTACTGTACCGCGTGGTCACTGGGTACGAAAGATAACAGAAACCGCAGCGCGGTCCCGAAGCACGAGATCCCTGGGCCTCCATTTCCACGGATCCCATGGGTGGTAGTCCTAGAGATTGTACAACACAAAAGTGGATTGGGGAACTCGTGTGTAGAGGAGTAACATACAAAGATTAGACTCGCGTTGCAGTTCACCATTCCGCGTGTACGTGAGCAAGTTTCAGGAGTAGAAAGAAATATTATAAATACGATAAGTGGTACATCGATAGAATACAGCGGTCAGAACATAAAAGAACAGCCCAGAAATCTAATTTACTTCGCTCCTGCTGAGAACTGAGAGAGAATTGTCAGCGCAGGACAATATACCAATCGGAAAATACGCTAACCTTAGTAACAGACTTGGTACCCTCAGAAATAGCGTGCTTCGCAAGTTCACCAGGGAGAATTAGTCGTACAGATGTTTGAATCTCACGCGAGGAGATCGTGGATTTTTTCGAGTATGTGGCGAGTTCTAGGAGAATAAGTTAACGATCGGTGAATAAGCACAGGCGAGTGCACAGGCGAGTGTGGACACATACTAGAGGCCTCAGTGGCAATCCGCTCGAAGATATCGTTGACGAAGCTGTTAAGAATAGCCATCGCCTTGTTGGAGATACCGGTATCGGGGTGAACTTGCTTGAGAACTAAAACACGTCGAAACGAAGTCAGAAAAGTCGAGGCAAAAAAACGCGGTCCAGTCCAACCTTTGTAGATGTAGGAGGAGTAGGTCTCCTTTCTCGACTTCTTTCTCTTCTTCTTCTCACCCTCAGCTGGTGCAGGCTTAGAAGTCTTCTTTGCAGCTTTAGCACCCTCAGTCTTGGCTGGAGCCTTGCTGGCAGTGCTGGCGGGGGCTTTTCCGGCAGTCGAAGCAGGTTTGGGTCCCATTGCGAAAGAGTTGAGGTTGGTGGATAAAAAGGTAGAGTTGCGCCGGTGGTGGTGGTTAAGGGAAAAGAAGCGATTACAAGTCCTGTCGGGGTGCGAAGCGGGGTTTATATAATAACGCGTTGGCTTGCCATTGTTTGGCTTTGGACGCGTCTTAGTTGAGCGCAATAAACGAAAGGCGCTTCACGTGATCATCTCACGGTATAAATACTCAGTGTCGTCGTTCTCGACTTGTTCATCTACCCTCATCACCTCAAGCCCTTCAGCCCACTAACTCGACTTATTCGTCTCTTCTTCACCCTTTAATCGCAAACAATGTCTGGCAAAGGTGGAAAATCTGGAAAGACTGGTGGCAAGGCTGGTGGTGACGGCGCCAAGTCCCAGTCTCGTTCTGCGAAGGCGGGTCTTCAGTTTCCGGTTGGTCGTGTCCACCGTCTCTTGAAGAAGGGCAACTATGCTCAGCGTGTTGGCGCTGGTGCACCAGGTGAGTTCAATTTGGTTCCTTCAATGCGCTTTTTCTGACTTGGTCTTTTCCAAGTTTACCTCGCTGCTGTGCTTGAGTATCTTGCTGCTGAAATTCTTGAACTTGCCGGTAACGCAGCCCGGGATAACAAGAAGCAGCGTATTGTTCCTCGTCACTTGCAACTCGCCATCCGAAATGACGAAGAGTGCGTCTGTTCATTCATTGGATTCGACCCTTTTTGACTGGTTTTTGCAGGCTTAACAAGCTTCTCGGAGATGTTGTTATCTCACAGGGTGGTGTTGTACCCCATATCGAATCTCAACTACTACCTTCCAAGTCAGGGAAGGGTAAAAAGGACGAGGGTATCAGTCAGGAAGTGTAGATGGTTGGATTGTCGTCTCTTTCTCTTATTGTTTTGTACCAGCACCCTGTATTATTTGCGCATTTTCTAGTATAATTATTCCTTTTACCCTTGGCGCCTTGGGTTAACTCTTCCTATCGCTGGGTGTCTTACATCAGTTTCCACTCTCCTAAGTACCACCATTTGCGTCTAAAGTACTTTATACTGCAATCGAGTAGATTTCTCCTAGTTTTTCTCACTGGCTCGTAACAAACGATTCGAAGTATTTCAACAGTATGACCTTGCGAATGCTCGGACGGTCCAGCTAGCAGTCAAGCTCAAGAGCTATTGGCTCGAAAGGATCCGTAATTCCTGGTGAAAATCCAGCTATGCAGGAAGCGTGCGGAATGCTTCACCATGAGGTGCGTAGGTGCGTATATGCAGATCTCCTTCCAATTTTTTTTCTCATTCACTATAATAGATTGCCAAGCTAGATATTCTGCACCACTAACACGGCCGACGACATGCGGGATGCTCCTATACTGAATCGTAGGCGCAACAAGCAAGGAGACAATCCTCTTTTGTCTCGTCGTCTCGTCTCTTGCAAACAGCGTAACTAGATTCGGGATCGCTTAACGACGTCCTAAAATGCAATGGGGCCGCCGAACTGTGCTTCGATGGATTCTTGCTGCGCTTTCTTGGATGTAGTGTCGATGCACGCTGTCCACCTTGTGACTTCTATCCTGGGCCCTGGCCCTCAGAGTCATAAGTCACAACTTTCGTCCATATCGTCATGGTCCATGAAAACAGTCCTCCCCTCCTTGTTCTTATCGTGGTCGGAGTGTAGATGGCCAACACACAAAGTTCGGGCGTGCACCTCACCATTGCGCCCCTACATCGACCTGGGGACTTTTGGTACCTTTACCATCCCTCCTCGTTCCGCGTCTCCGTAGTGCGTATATGCGCTGACACAAACGACTTCTTCCGTCAACTCGCAATCTGCGTACGGAAACTCAGGAGTCAGGACTTTCCATCTGTCATTCGCGTGCTCCCGCACTTTGGCCTGGACCAAGTCTTCACGAATTTCAGTGGGGCGGAGCTAGCCAGCTCGCCTTGGTTCCCGGCGGTGGAGGATAGACTGGTCTGAAGAGCCAGCGGACACAGTGGCTAGTCCTCCGGTGGAGTTGAAGCCTTTTACTACCTTGCGAAGGTTCTACAATGTGGGTGACGGGACGTTCAACTTTCCTGCACGACCTTTAGTCGGAGAAGGGCATCAGGGCATCAGGAGGCCCACTTAACCTTTTTTCTGCGCCGAATGGCCATTACTCGACCTAATGCTTGACGAGTCAATCGACTATGTAGCATCCACTTTTAGGGTTGCCGAGGCGCACGCAATACAACCAACAGCCAATACCCCATCTTGCTCGGATACCCTGCGAAGAGGATGTGGCGCAGGAGGCAGTAAAAGGGTCATCTACCTTCTCAATGAAAATGAAGATGTACCTGAGAGTGCTCTGGAACTTCTCCTCATCTACAGCATGTTCACCAGGGGACAAATGACTGATGACTGATTCCAATACAAGTAGATATGAGCAAGAATACAAGAATGAAAACTATAAGACGCACCATCCAGCAAATTGTTATACATTGCATTACCCTTTGAGCTCTGTGAGAAACAGCTTGGCAAGGTCCCAAATCGTAACAAAATCTGACGTGTTTCTTCACACGTGGACCACAGAGTGCACTGTGTAAGCGAAATGCACTCTGGGACCATCTACGGACTGTCATCCTTTGACCTGAACATCACATGTGCGCAACGTATACACGCACGATATAGTACGGGCACACCCTCCCACAAATGCGGGCCGGAAAAGATGAACAGTCATTCTAGCCTATACAACACGAGATGTTTTGCTTGTTTATATTTATATTCACCATTATGTCACATGAGTGGCACATGACCAGAGTGAGCCGTGTACTCCAAGCCAAAAGCAAATAAAAATCCATATATGGTCACAAAACGTCCATATTTGGACGATTTATTACCCATATTATATATAGGGTTCGTAATTATCTCCCGCATTTCAAAACCATAAGGACTGTGGGAATCTGTTCCTGGATTTGACCAAACTCAGCAAGGAAAGGCTTGCAATATTACTACCACCATGACCGCTGCCATGACCACTACTGAAACACTGTCAACGACGAACGAAGATGCCAGCTCAGATGGCCTTCAAATCTCAAGCTCTCCGCCGTCGTCTACTCAGCAACCGCCCCGTCCAAGCCCTCCAGGACTGTCTATGACTACTAGTCGTTCTCTCAGGTCGCCTAACAGAAGCTTAGGTCCCAATCAACAGGCGAACAAGTCGTCCATGAATGCGCAGCCAAGACCATCTCAGTCGAACGCGTCACTCTGCGAACGGCCCCTTACCGAGGTTATTGAAGAGAAATTTCCGCCATTTAATCATCATGGTCTCGTCGTTGGACCTTTCTCGCAGGAAACAGCAAGAGATACGGATTTTGAGCAAGGTACGAACAAGCCCACACGATTTCGGCGCGTCCTCAACACATCTGATCTATGTTCCTTCAAATCTTTCGTGTTTCTCTGCTAACGCATCGTGTATGGATGGTAGAGCTCGGAACGATGCTTCTGGACGTCATTCTTGAGTCTCACGCTTGGGCAGCTGCGCGCCCCAAACACGAAAGTAATCTCGCTGTGCGGAGATTGGAAAAGAAGATTGGTGGCTTGATCGAAGTGGAACAAGCACAAGGCATGTTACCAATCGCTCCCCTTTGGCCCATTATTCCTGCTTTTTCGTGGCCTGCCTTTCTCTTTGGTAGGCATCAAGTGGCGTCTCTGCTTCACACACTTTTCTCATCCCACTTCGTCTGGTCTTGATATCTGTATTAACGCGTCTCATCTTCAGAACAAACTCGCAAACGTCTTAATCAATTCGTCATCCACATGAAATCCGCTCTCGCTGTGTTGACGGGCTCTTGATTCTGTGCTTGTTATGCTATATTACCGCATGTCTGACTTGTCGTGTTGTTGAACCAGATACCTGGGTATATTGCATGTTCTCCTGGCTTCTATGGATAGATTTCCTTCACCAGATTAGATATATGCTGCTTTGACCATGGTGAGTAATGCGAATAACGCGTAAAAGGCTATCAGTAATTGAGGTTACTAAGCATTACCGATGCAGTCGGTGAAAAAGCCAGCGCTTCAAGTCGTTGGGTTTCACAGACGAGTATGCATAGGTCATAAAAGTATCAAAGGTATTGGTATGTTCTGTTCGAAACGGATCTGTTAGGTTTATACAGCTTCTAGTAAGAGTTGAATCTGAACTGATTTAGTCCCTGTTGTACCATGCAAAATTGGACTAATTGACTTCTGCGAAAGGGTAATCTGTGTATCCCTTTCCGCTCGTATCCCCAATAACGTAGAATGTACTCCGGTCGTAATGTGTTAACGCTATGTTCTTCATAAGGCGCAGTGGAAGGTCCGGCTACATCATTCTCATCAGCTTAAGCGAAATATCATAATTCAATGGCATGGGCTTACATTTGAGATGAACCTTCTTCCATATGCAATTAAGACACCCTCTCTCTCCGCGGATTCAATGGCGTCGTCTCGAACATATCCTCCAGCGAGTATAAGTGGTCGAGGGCACCAGATGTCAACGAGAAACTGATTGGACTCGTACTCTTTGGCTTCTCTATCACCAATTGAGGTCACTCGCGCTTCGATGGTGTGCATGTACGCGAGGTTTGGATATTTCTCTTTGATACTGGAAGCGAGATATGAGAATGTGGGTACAGGATCCTTCATACCCATCCCTGAAGGAAAGATTATGCGTCACGTCAGTTTCAATCTTTCAGTCCAAGTATAGAGCTTTTTTTACCTCCGCCATCAGCCCATGGACTAATCCTTAACGCTGTTCTCTCAACCCCAACAGCCTTGCTCACCGCTTCGACAATGTCTAAAACAAACCGCGACCTGTTCTCTGGAGAACCTCCATACTCATCCGTGCGGTTGTTACTCACATCCTGGATGAACTGATCTACCAAATGCCCGTTCGCACCATGGATCTCCACCCCGTCAAATCCAGCTCGGTGGACTGCGCTCGATGCTGCTGTAGCGAACATCTCGACATATTCTTTTATTTCAGCCTTGGTCATTGCTCGGGGTACAGGGAATCCCCCTTCCGGAGCGAGCTGGAGGTCGATCCCGGATGGTATGATAGGAAGGTCGCTTGGACCCATGACTTCATACAATGGATCGCGGGATTTGAGGTCGGACGGGTCAGCACCACGACCGAGCGCAGCAAGTTGGCAATAGATGTAGCTTCCTTTAGCGTGTACAGCGTCGACAATCTACCATTGCAGAATGTGCATCAGGAGTCAGCAGCGGCTCCATTACTATGTCTTTATTGAACCCTATCCTACCTCTTTCCACCCGTTGATTTGCTCGTCAGTCCAGAATCCGGGCACCCTTTTGAATCCCGCTGCCTTTGGAGCAATGACGACTGCCTCAATAATGAGAAGCGTTCCCGGCGTGCTCGCACGCTGGGTGTAGTATTCCTTTACGAGCCCGGGAATGGGAGCTTCTCCTGGAGTAGTCCTCAGGCGAGTACAAGGTGCGAGCACTACCCGGTGGCTGAGTTTCATATTCCCGACCTTGATTGGTTGGAATAGTTTAGGTCCGTGTGTCGACATTGTTGTCCTTCAAAAAACGGAGTGTACGCTGTTGAGAATGAATTTCCTGCCTATTCATTAGAGAACAAGGATGAGCTTATTTATATGAAGTTCAAACCCAATTCCTGGACTATTCACTTACTAATTCATAGACAAAGCGAAGTGAGTAAGCGTATTTGAACGTTGAGCCTTGATTTAGTCGTGAAAGCATTTCTTGGTGACTGCACACAATTACGATAGGCGAAGAACGTGAACATACCACTCAATTCCGGACTCAGCCAGACTCAGCCTTCGCATCTGTCATCGGAGAATTAGTTTGTACAGTAAGTGGCCGCGAATGCCATATAAAGTGAAATGTGCGGTTCCTGCTTTGAAATTGCAATGCATATTGTACTGATACCAGGCATGTTCACCGAAATGCACGGCACAGATGCGTATCATTGCACTTCTAATTCACCGACTAGACCGGTGAACTCGATAGTTTCTAATCATCGACCCACTTTCCAACGCGGATATTGTAGGATACTGTCTTCAGGCATGAATCATCGACCCACTACAACCCACCACCGCAATACGTGACCCTAGCTGTGTTACAAATCAAATTAGACTTAAGTCGGTCAAAGCGTAACATACCGAAGAGTAGATCTGGACATTGAAATCAAAGTAGCAGAGAGCAATTTTACGCCTTCCTAAAGAAAGGCAAGTCACTGGAGTGATTCGTCGAAGGGAGCAATCAGTGATGCCGTCGAAGCGTGAGTCTCCTTCCCAAGTTCTAAGCAGCATCGGTCCGTGCTCTGCAATATGTGTATGACGCGTCAGCAGGGGACTTGAGCTTTGACACCCACAAGAACTGGAATGAGATAGGGTGGAAAGGCCACAACCAGTTCCAAATACGCGTCTCTTCCTCGAACAGTCGCTCGAAACGATCAAGTCATCAGCACCACATTCGGTTGAGATGTTTTCGCTGCACATCCACGAAAGTTTGCTTCGGTTGTCATAAAGATCACGTTTGACTGGCAACTGAATATGAGAACGAAAACTAGATGACAGAGAATGACTAGTCATTTGTATTCCAAGAGAAGATAAAACTGGAGCCGGTTTCCCACGACTAATCCCTTACGCGGCCATAATATTAATATCTCACTGAGCCTGTGATGACTGCAATCTCGCCCTCAATTCCGAGAAAAACATACCGATCTTCGGTCCCTCACATTCCGAAGATTCGCCTTGCACTTTGAAATTGTCAATGAGTTCCGAGTCTCTTCTTCCAATGGAGAGTCCGCCAGAGGGGGTATCCTAAATCACGGTCAATGGGAAATCCATAGCCTCCTGTAATACCTTTACTTACACAATTATTCTGTGACCGAAAAGCTCTTTGATCACAAATGGTCATGTTTTTGCAGTCGGCATCGCATGCACTAACTGCGCCACCCCGACTCAAAAATGTGTTGTATAATTGAAAGGCAGTGTCGTTGGCCACGAAAACTTCTGTGAGATTGTGCCAGAAGGCTGGGGTGAGTTCAGAATCCGCTGGAAGACCGACAAGAGGTCCATAAGTTTCTCGGACATCGTAAAACAAAGTCCAATTTGCTAAAGTGCAGTTTTGTTATGTCGTTGTTATTTTATGACGAAGCTTATGAATCAAACTCACGTTGCACTTGAAAAGAGGGATCTGATATGTTTGCTGAAGGAGGCAATACTTAGACTAGCTGTAGTCCGAGAATGAAATGACTCACTGAACATGACGCGAGCATTCATGAGCCCGAATGTATCCGGATCGACATCGTACACCTTGAAAGCAGGATTACCGCCTATCAAATGCTCAGTACCTTGAAAGCAGCCTCTCGGACAGTCTCAGCGCTCACTCGTAGGCGTAAGCGCAGGTGCCTGTGTGTAACCGCGTGTAGTCAACATTCGAGTCGAACACTGATGAACTGCAGGAGATACTACGTACAATCATAGCAACACTAACAGCATTTGCAGCAATCTGGTTATCGTAATCCGAGTATGCAATCTCAAACTGGTCCTGAGTGAATGTTTTTCAGTGTTCTGCTAATAACGTATATAGGGATGAACTTACTTTGTGACTATGTCCAAAGAAGTGACCAGCGATCGTGTTCTTGTACCTCTGCAAGATTTGATCGTAGTAGTTTGACTGATCTTCAAATATATCCTCTTTTCCGAGAGGGATGTGCCCTATGACCCATACTTTCTGCCCAGCATCTTCTGCAGCCTGTAATTGTTCCACGATGAATGCAAGTATTCCGTTGGGATCCGGCCTATGGTTGATGAGGGTGATTGCCGTTGGTCCAATGATAAACAGAGGTACTTACTGGAATTCATCACTGTCATAGAGCCAGAAACTGCATTACAACAAGTCCCAGTGAGCTCTATCGGACAAGATGGATCAAAAATAATGCTTACTTCTGCTTGTACCAATACTGGGTGTTTACAGAAAGTATACTGACGACAATTAGTGAGAAATAATACAAGGGATGAGGATCTCAATACTCACACTAAATTTGTATTCGGAACAAGGACGGCATAGCTTCCCGAGGTATGATCAACCTGCTGACTGGCATTTGCGCCAATCCATTGCTTATTCTAATCAGTATTACTAGAGCTAGGAGGTGACCGAGATACGTACCTCCCATCCGGCGCTCTGGATGTCAAAGACCCACTGCGAGTTGTTTGTCGCCTTGCTAGACGCTCTTGCAAAAGCATTTACAGGCGCCGTATCGCTAAGAGGAAGAGAACGAACGATAAAGTATTCATACGTTGGGAGGCAATCATCCTACTTACTGGTTCCCTAGAAAACCAGGTGTATTTAGTACGTTTGATTCAAGAAAGAAGGTATGACAAACCTATACTAGGGAAGATTGGCGCTGTGATCTTGGAAAGCATCTCCGCATTGAAATTTTCGAGATCGCTGGATGCCTCTCTAAACGCGTTTCGGATTAGATATCGACAAATTCTAATGTTTTACAGAAAACTAACGTCTGGTCAACCAACCATATAGCACCTGTGCACGCAGAACCAATTACATTCAGCATAGTATATCAGAAGCCGCTGTGCACCATCATCTCGCACCTTCCACCACATCCCCAGTAAAGATGACAAACGAAGGATTGATGACACTGACGGCCTCCAACATGGAATCCGCAAGAGAAATAGGCGAATCGCATTTGGAGTTCCCGTTTGGCTGTGCGGGATCAGTGATGTTCTGTCCAGCTTCATCCGCGAAATTCCTGCAGCATATAGGTTTTGTACAATTGGCTTCTGATCCAACCTTGCAATGAATGTAAACAACGCATTTAGACAGCTTGTCATCGCCATCAAACGCACCGTGTACATCCTGTCGATATGGACATCAGTTATATGGACGACCTGGATGGGCTCCTGCCGCTGCATCGGAGAACTTGAAGGAGCCGAGGATGATGCGGTCGATGATGGAAGTGGGACGGAGAATGCATTTGGCACATTAGATGAGCAAAAACCGAACAGAGCGTCACAAAAACGTTCCGCGGTTTGACTGATGATACTAATGCTTCGCAAATCGTGGGCGATGATGGGTCCCTGGGACGACAATGTGCCGGCACAAACATCAGCGTCATCCAACTGTATAGATTTTGCGAATGAGTTGTAGTAAGTACGTGGGAGCTGGGAGGAAAGAGGGAGAGAGTGTAGTTGATACGCAACTTGTAGTAGATCACAAATTCCAACCAGGACGTCTACGAAGGGATCATCACCAAGCACTGCAAGAGCCTGAAGGGGGACCAGAGCCGCAAGGCACGATGTACAATCTACCAAATTCTCAAACGCTTGAAGGATCTCTTGCAGCACGGAAGATTGTGCGAAAGTTCCTGGCAGAGAAAAAGCGACTACACCGATGAGCACCGGAGCAAAACTAAGACTTTTGAAGCAATACATGAGAGGCCAGCTACTTGCAAGAAACCTAGCTTTGCGCACCTTCAACACAACGTTATATAGCCTTTGGAAGCTTCTAATTTCACGGAAGCGGTGAGAAAGATTGACCAACTACTCGTGCCTTGAGCCATATGGTTCACTAATTTGATGAGAATTTCAGCCTCAATTATGAAGTGAAAGCCTTTTAGCGAGCCAATGGCTCTGAGAGATGTGCGAATGCATGCAGCATTGAAACGGTATTTTTGGAATTCTGGCAAAGGCGAATACGAGAAAGCACGGGCGTAAACTTTGAATCTAGAATATCTTGCCGTCACCGCATATTACAGTAATGAACGAACGAGTTATGTACACAAGTCATTTATGACAAGTGATCTGGAAGTCTGCTGGTCTGATATTCGGTGAATGAGATTGAAGAACTTCGAAGAGCCGTGCGCACTGGCGGCTAGTAAGCGCTGGTACTGCCACGTTTGTTTGGAGTCTACAACCTCAGCCTTCAGGTCTACCCTCCGCATTTTGTCAAACTTGGTGAAAAAGAGTCACAATTGCCCTACGCTGACTACGCATAGCGAGAATCGTCTCAGATCCCCGAAAAAAAGCCCCAATCCTTATCCCTTCACACTCAGACGACATTCGCTCCACCTCACGATCACGGTCCCTCAACCTTCTCCTTCCAATCGAGACACCTCCTGAGCGCTTAGCTCTAGCGCACGACATTGCAATGACCCACTGAATATGACGCGAGCGTTCATTATCCCAAAGGTATCTGGATCGACGTCGTACACCTTGAAAGCAGGATTACCACCTATCGCGGCCTCAGTGACTGGAAGGAAATTACTCGAAACACTTCTTACTCATAGGAGTGAGTGCAGGTGCCTATAGCAAATGGTCACGTCTGGTTACTGAGAGTCGAAAAGATTCGGAGAAAATCTTATAAGTTGCGTATCAATTCATGCTTTGCACAGTGAAAACAATCATGGCCAACGTCCCCCCCGCCTCTTTCGCTCGTGTTGTATCATATGGTCCACCGGCTTTGATACTGTGCATTTAAAGAAACAATCAAGAAGATCTAGTTTTTTAAAGCAGATGTCGAGAGCAGGTCGAGAAGGAACACCGAGCGCTTAAATGAAATTGATGGGCGTCTCTGCCAGTGCCGCGCCAACTTGCTGCTCTAAAGAACGCCTTCGGGAAAAATTACCATTCACTGTTTATTAACATGTAGGGGTACATAATTGTTGAGATGCACAGAAATGAGATAACCAGAAGCCTGAGATCTTGTAGAAACCTGATATCGGCAACCAAGTACTGCGATCCGACCTTGACGAGCATTATAGACGCTGTAACATCGAGAATTCTTGATTGACAATGAACTGATGTACGACGAGACGAATCGTTTGACAATGACAAAGACAGTGAGATGAGAAGCGAGAGATAACAGAGAAACCGGAGGCGACGCGGAACGAGACAACACAAGGGGAAAATTAAGTTAGCTCCTGACTGAGAGTGAGATGTAGATGTAAACGGATATATGTAATGGAACGATGAGAATAAGATCAAAGACGGGAAACTAAGAACGGAAAAACACAAACAGAAACGTAGGCATGATAGACTCGAGATGGTATGGACAGATGAAGATATGTGGTATGGGCTGTAAGAATAGACAGACAGATGTGATGAGCTGTAAAAACAAAGACCAATGAAACCAGTGACTGGGACGTATGCTATTAGGAGATATTTACATGGAACAAGGAGAATGCACAAAAGAGGCAAAGGAAGAAGGAGCAGATAAGAAAGGACAGCGCCCGAAAGACGACATCGTGATGGAATGGGACGTGAAGTGGGATGAGATGAAGCGAGGAAAGACCTGACGAGACAGACAAGAACACCAAGCCAGAAAGTAAAAGAAAGAAAATAAACAAGGGTCATCGAATCATTCCCAAAGAACTCTTTTAGCTGCCAATATCCGTGACGACGTAGATAACCAAAACATCATAGAAGCATTCCACCCACACGACAGACGAGGACCAAGGAAAAGAAGACCAGACGAGAGGGGTTCACCGTACAAAAGCCAGGAACTCGAAGCGAGTAAGAACCCAAATACGTGCCATGAAGCGATTGTGAGCCGCCATCGACGAAACGAACTCGCCCACCCCTCTTGCTTCACAAAAGCTAAGACCCCAATTTCGTCTCGAGGTTGCCTCTCTATCCCCTAATCCTGAGGCTGCTCGTTGATCCTCGGAGGTCCCAGAATCCCTGGTCCGCCAGCGCACACTGGACACAACCGATTCCGGACGGGGCAAAACACGTACAGAATTCGTGCCCCTGGCCCCTGCTTCGTATCAAGCAATGATGTTATACCAACCTTCCCTTAGTAGCTCCCTCAACTCTTTAAAAGCCACCCAACCCCTCAAAGACGAATCACGATTCATCACCTCGCTCTCTGTCTCCGCCCACCCTCACGGTACCCACGGGATGCGACTCAGACTCAGTGAACATCGGCCTCTTCAACCCAGCAGCAGACATTGAATGAGCCCTCGACATTATGCCCCCGCCGCCTTTGTCCCTCTTATCCGTATCCTTCTTCAAGTCCAACACGAACGACATCCTGCCATTCGCATCTCCATCGCCCCAAATTGCGCTTTCGCTGTTACTCCCGCTCGACGGACTCGTAGATCCACCTCCACTCGTACTCTCACTACCACTCTCAACCACACACGCGTACTTTCCTTCCTCCTTCCCCTCCTCACACTTCACATCCATATGCTCACCCTCTCTCTCATCTTCTCCCTGCTTGACCTTTTCCTTCAAAATATCATCCTCAACCCTCGACCCTGTATTCCCGGTTCCCGTACCTGCCCCAAACATCCCCGCGCCAGGCGGCATAGGCGGAAAGTACCCAAAATTCCCGCCTACCGTGACACTATCAAAGTATCCCCCAGGTTCTGCACCACCTCGACTCCCATGCTCAACGCCAACGCTCCCAGGTAGCCTAGGGCTAGGCAAATGATAAAAATACCCTCCTCTCCCAGTGCCTCCCGGAGTTGGCACCCCAGGACTCCCAGGATGCACATGTACCGGCGCCCCAACCGCCGGATTAATATACGGATTCGGCCCTGCACCTGCTACCCCTGGTCTTCCCCAAAACGCCCCAGGCGACATCGCCAACCCAGGAGAGAAGGGTGTGTACACATGCGTCTGTGCGAGCGGGTGGTGTGTATGATGGTGGTGCGATGCGAGCTGGTGATGTGCATATGAGTGATGATGTGAGAGCTGGCGGGATGAAGGTGGCGTTTGGAAATAAGACGTGGGAGAACCAGGTGCCAATGGCTGCTGAGCAGTTGTTGAGCTAGCAGCAGATGTAGTGGATCTAGTTGACTGAGGGGATGAATGCTTAGATTGAGATGAATTGGAGTCCACGTAGGAAGCATCTTGGTTTGCCATCATTGGATGTGGGAAAAGATACGTTGGGGTCAGAACCATACCTGAACCGTCCCCATGAGAAACCAGAGGGGATTGCCCGGTTCGAGGGCCCTCAAAAAGAGGTGATGCCAGGGGAACTGGCGGAAGGAAAGTGAACGGAGGCATTGAAGGGGTGATGGGAGGTAACCCATGCGGCGTCATCGGCATTCCATGGGCTGGATGGTGTAGCGGTGACATACCAGGATGGTACAACGGCGACACAGGCACACCTATGGGTGACATATTGTGTAGAGGAAGCGCAAACGAGGAAGCGGGTAATGGCGGCGGTATACTAATCGTCCCAGGATGATGAGGATGTGAGTGATGATGAGAGGGTGTATTCGGGGATTGGGACTTTGATGGAGATTGGGGTTGAGCCGGTGAGGTCGATTGTTGTGAGCAGTCTGATATAGGTGTAGTCGTGGATGATTTTGAGGACATGGTAGAGCGGCTGGACCCCGTTGACAATTTGACGGAGTCTGAACTGGCTGTTGATGATGAGCTGCTTACATGCATGGAACGCAAGGAGCTCGACAATGAATCAATTTCATACGCGAGCGAAAGTCGTGCAGGACGCTCTGCCATTTGCGATGACGATTGGGGTTGGGGCTGATGTATTTGTATTGGTAAATGCTGTGGCGGGACCGAGAGCGAGAGGGGAGAAAGATGAGGTGCTTCAGATGGTGTACTTGGCCCCGAGGGAGGACCAAAATCGAGCGTATAACCAGAAGGCACAACAATGTGATTTGGGCGAGACGAAGTCCCGTGGTTGGCAAGCTGGAAAGAAGGAATAGCGTTGTTTTTTGAAAAAGCAGATAAAGCAGGTGAAGTAGGAGTTGTCATGGGCTGGGTAGACTGTGAAAACTTATCATAGTGAACTTTGAGTGCTCGCCCATTGTATTCATACCTAGACCAGACTGCGTCAAGAGCAAAAAGCGGGCAGAGAACAAGTCTTACCCGTTGAACATCTTGACAGCGCGCTCGGCGTCATACTCTGTTGCGAACACGACTGTCCCGAACCCCCTCGATCGGCCGTCCTGACCAAGAGCAACATCTGCACGAATGATGGTGCCTGCTTGACGAAATAAATCTTTCAAGTCCTGCCATTGGCAATGAAACGGCAACTGCGCGAATTAACAGTCAGAGAATGAGTAGGAAGGACAGGACAGACTCACGTTTCCGACAAACAGATTCCTACCACTATTTCCTGATGAAGAACTTGGTCTATCTAAGCCAAATAGCGTTGCATACTCGAAGTCACCAGCGAGTGGACTCAAACTTCCCAGTAGTGAACCTGCGGGTTGCGAAGAAGTGAAAGGAAGTAGCCCGCCCACATTCGCCGGCCCATTAGGGACTCCATTAACAGTAATATCGAGATCAGGAGGGAGCCGGTCCGGCCTAACTTCGAGAATCCTAGTCTGCCAGGAGTAGCCGTGAAACATATCGATAGCTCTACCAGCATCTTCGGCAGTGGCGAGAAGCACAGTTCCGTACCCTCGGGATCTATTGTCTGGGCCAAGAGAAACATCGGCACGCAAAACGGTCCCCGCTTTTCTGAACAAATCCTTAAGATCCTGCCAACGGACCCTGTACGGAAGCTGGTTCAAAGTGAGTGAACATGACTGCGATGTTGAACGGAGATGAAGAACGCACATTTCCTACAAACAACTGCGTTCGGGTATCCTTCAAGGGGCCTGAACGACCATCTGGGGAAGAGCGAGAAGAAGTAGCCATCTGAATGACTGCTTCAATGTCATCGTTTGAAGGACCGGAAGGAGGAGTAGAAGAAGATGCGGACAGTGACGGAGAACGACTAGATGATGGATCCTAGAAAAAAAAACACAAAAAAGTGATGAACGACACGATAGAATTTGCTTGGAGCATTGACGGAGAAACGTACGGAACGGAAAGAGTCCATAGCTAGAAAGACAGAAAATGGAGAGGAAACGCCCCCAGAGGATCTGCAGGACGTCTCGGACGATGAGCTCAATGGATTTGACGACGTCGAAGGCGGTTTAGAGATGGTGGAGGGAGGAGAGAGAGTAGGCAAGCGAGCATCCGATTGTGGAGACCAGCCGAACCAGGCTGTCAGCCACGGCTCAATTCAGCTCCACTTTGAAATAAGATTTATTCAATCCTGCTCACACAAATGAATACAATTCATACTTGCCTGTCTACTATAGTTTCTTCCATTTCATTTTTTTCGTCCACTGCTCGTCGTCTCTGTCGATGGGGACAAATTGATATTTTCCAGGTCAAATCTCCTTTTCAGGGCTTCGCGCTGCGGCGCGAGACAGTCCCTGCCGCGAAGGTGTGACGTCACCTTATTGAACTGGCTCATTGACCGCCACAAACCAGTTCATTTATTTGTCGTGGCGCTCACTTGCCGGCGGCTCTTCTAAGTTCTCGGCAGCACATCCACGTACTCACACATCCACCTACATGGGATCATCCTTAGACCTTGCTCCAAGCCAATGGAGTCTTCCAGGCTCGTGCCACTTCCAAAGTACATATTGTATACCCCAGTCCACGGATCAAAGCCCAGAGGACCATACACACGAGCAAGGGGGTTAAGGGTGTGCTTGAATTGTCGAAGCATTATCAGAACGACAAATGTTGTTCCTGGAAATCGTTCATCTGAAATGAAAGTTCTCCTCTTCTAGATGACTTTGCTACTTCATTCCTACCAAGCTCAGGTACCCGAGAGACGCAGATGCAGCTTCTTGTACGTCCTCATGGAATTGGGCCGGAATTGAGGCAGAAACATGCGAGTCTCCCGTAACTTTCGACTTTTTTTAGCCTCCTCTATTTGGAGGCCTTGTTTTCGCAGCATTTCCGGTAGTCATAAATATCTCAACTTCACTTTTCTCAATACCCCACGCCCCAGAATTAATTCATACATTCACCC
>JH815023.1:536-16698 GCA_000296255.1 Omphalotus olearius VT 653.13
AGTGAAACTCCAAAAACAAATAACTGTAAACAAAAACGAACTGAATGCCCACACGACTTTCCTGGTATGTGCTCGCTACACTCGCAACAAACAGCTGCAAGCACCATCATATTAGATTGTAATGTGTGATGTCTATGACCTATTATGTGACTAATGAGCCCAGACAAGCTCTCGTTGTCGCAATGTGTTCACCCGATCAGGCCCTTAAGGTACTGGTGAGTGTTTGCTGCATTAAGCCTTGCTAGTGCTAATTCAGTTGTTCTTGTGGAACATTTAGGTGTGGGCCATATTCAAGTTGACAGGAAAGATGATCTCACCTTGTATTTTGAGAGCTTAAATGTATGCTGGTACATTCTTGTTTATGATCTATTATAGTGCTTAGTAGTTTGAATGACCTTGTAGGTGACAATAGTGTTGGCAACATAGATGATATCATGGTATGTAGATCAATGTATGAGAATTTAGTTCTATCATTTGTATTCATTTAGATACAATGTTTTATCTAGAGTGAATAACACATTTTATTATAATCCCTGGAATAGCCTGGATAGCAGCCAAGGTGATCTGATGAGAACAAACCAAATTAATTTACTTTGTTCTGCCTCAATTGCTTCCAATCTCACTAGATGACAGTTGACCAAGTGTAACAAATATTGAGGGAGGCTGTGTAAGATTGGGGCAAACCATGATTTTTGACAAGGCATATTTTTGCTCAATATGGGAATGATGACTTTTCACTGGGGCTCAATTTACAGTTAAGCAAGAGCTTCTTACTCATCTCAATCTTATTCTTGTTGATGAGAATGTAACTGGCAGTGAATGGGCTTTGTACAAAAACACCCAAAAACACCAAACCAATTCAATTCAGGGATGCAAGTCCGAGGGGGCATTGTCAAAGATTCTGCACTATCAAACTTAAGAGCTCTTTATTAGACTTCATAGCATTGTCACGTCTCTTTGAGCCATCCAGACTTCAAAACCACCAGATTGTGAAAGATGTTACATGTTCTAGCATTGGAAACTGAGCATTGTACCCTATAGTGAACCCAGACTATACCAGATATGAGAACACACTCAGATCCACCAAGACTGAAGTGTAGAATTGCTCTGTTAGAGAAATATATTTACCTCTAGTGCTAGGTTGAGGTTGGTGTTATCCTTGGTGAACTATCTACTTGAAGTGGGCCAGTGCTTGTGCTTGGCGGATACGAGTGCAGGTGCGTGTGAAACTATTTGTATCTTTCTGTCGTATTTTGTATTTAACATTCAATGTCCGTGAATTGTGCTATACATAAAGCCCATAATCGTCTGAGATGTCCAAATATATGTGTCCGAGTTGCCCAATGGAATATGTTCCTTTCAGTCAGAATCTGTAGCATACACGTCTGCTGGGCAAGCGATTACAACCACCCATTTCACATTGAATGCTAGCCTATCGGCATCGTACCATTTGATGGTGTACGCAACACAAACAGCAGATCCTTCAGGTACTTCCATGAGGTGTGACTGTCCTCCCTCTTCTGCGACCCAATATCCTAGTGTGTCAAAATTATCCAAGTGGGTATGAAGCTCAAAGCCATTAGTGCCGTCAAAGATGGAAACTAAGTACAGCATCAGAGGTAGTTTGACAGCAGTAAAATGTGGTACCATACCAAAATCTGAGCTAGACAAACTCGCTCGTAAAGCTTGTTGGCTAACAGCGCTATCAAACGGTGGAGCAATAGTGTCTTCTCGTTCTGTTTCCCAACATGAGTGCCTTTAAATGCCGTCCATTAATGGTACTCACTTGCGTTTCTGACCCATCGTCGTGTACTTAAAACCGAGTTCCAAAAATCACACCTTACATGACTTCTGCCTGTCCAGTGACAAAACACAGCTTCCATGAGTTCAAACTCTTGATTAAATGGGGTTACAGTGATGTATTTCAATGTGCGTTTCTCCTTGCCCACTGTGTCTGCCATCGTTAGCATGCATTTTTCAACCCACCTGATCGTTACCGCTGTCGCCAATAGTTTTGCATGTGTGTGGTTACAAGTTAGGTAACAATCTCTGGGAGATTGAAAGCCGAGAAGGGGGAGTTGTACTCATGCCAGATTGAAGTAGCGACCTGTACTTGACCACAGTACACAATCTTTAATAGTTCTGGCAGAGGTGTGTGTCAACGGAAATATCTGAAGGAGGTGAAACAATACTAACTGCAGAACTGCTGGTTGAGATTCAGGAGTAAATGTTGCCAATAAATCACTGAGAACAACGAATTTCAGATATTCAAATCTGGCACTGTTCCAAGTACAGAGATTACCGGTATATCTACAAAGTAGTAAGTGGTAAGTTTTATTTATTGCGCTAGGTCAATGATAATTGCATACAGTCGACAAGGAACATTCACGTAGCAATCTTTTAGTGTCTCATCTTGTAGGGCCAGATCAAGTATCAGTTTATGAACAGGCGGGATTGTTGCAGTACCCGCAGAGTAGTGTGCCAACTTTGCAGGCGAAACCACACTAGAGAGAACAATTAAGTCAGTTTTGATCTCTTAAAAAGAGTCAGTGGCATTTATGCAGATAACTTAATTTTTTTTTCTTTGGAGTAGTGGAGTCCATAGTCAGATTTGTGCCACTGAAAAAAAGCAGGTTATAAGTGTGAACTATATTGTATTCACGGCGACCTACGCAGATGAATTTTGCAGACCTTTCTCAGAATCTAGTTCAACTACATAAACTTCGTTACTAGTGGGTAGTTCCTTGGAGTTATGAGCTATCTCGTCATCACTATTTCAAGGACATTTGAACATTAGTGTAAGCAATGATGTCACTCGCCTGAGCAAAATGGTGCCCGAGCTGCGGTGTGATTTTGGCATCTCATCTTCAGAAGGCGGTGAGGAGGCTTTGACATGTTCAATTCTGGGGCGCTTCCCTCCAGTAGACCTTTGTTAGGAGTATTATTTGTGGGAAAGTTACTAATGGGTCAACATCTAACTCAGATTCTAATCAAGAATGAGTTGGTCTCTGAAATCTTCAAATAAGAAGAGAGATGTTGTTATGGAGTATCTCACTGGATCCCAATATCTAGTTGGGTCCTACCTAAAACCCAACACTCAAAAAGGGAACTCTAGACAAAATATAGGACATATACTGTTCCTTGGAATGACTATTAGTTGTTTCTAAAAAGAGAAAGATCTACCAATGCTCATCAATGCTCATCTGGTACCTAAGTTTCAAGTAGAGTAAAGCACATGCTCTGGGGTAAAACCTATGTCATGGTAGCAGGAAGGTACAATATAGAATAAGGTGTACAAATTGAAGAAGCATTTATATATCATACAATGCGCCAATGTGTCTCGCACACTCACGCAACATATATAGAAGGCCCAAGCAAATACTCTTAAAAGTTCTCTGTAATCAAACACTGTTCAGCGGACACAAACCCGACACTACAACGAGAGATACTCACCCTTCCCAAAGAAGAACCTAGTACCCTTGGGATTCGAATACTTGTTACTCATAACATGCAACTGCCTCGACAGCGCAGAAGGGCCACAGAAAAACTAGAACAAAGCCCATCAGCACGTATTCTCCAACACAAACCCCCAACTCACCACGCCAACATCTGTCTGCGAATGTTTCTCCACAATACTCCCAAACACCCTATCCCAATTCGGTCTCCCAAAATGTGTCGGAGCCTTCAACGAAGTAATAGCATCCTTCTCCGCGCCGACTTCCTGCACGATGATATTCGTCATATCGTCTTCCTTGATCTTCGCAGTGAGGTAGATATTAATCTCGATCCTGTTCTGCGTGTCTTGTTCCTCGATCGCTTGTAAAAGCGAGTGGAACCATTCGGCGGTACCGTAGTCGCGGATCACCCAGGTGAAGTATACTTTGGATAGGCGAGTCGGTTTGGAGTGGTTGAAGTTGTTCATGCGGTACCAGATGCTCTTGAGGATGCTGTGAACGGTAGGCATAACCTTAGCGCACTCATTTATTAGGAATTATTGAACACTTGCGAAGCAAAAGGAGTAACACCAATCCCAGCACCGACCAAAAGCACAGTCTCATACTTCAAGAAATCTTCCGAGGCACTACCGAACGGTCCGTCAACCATCACACGAGGAAGTATACGATTGATAGGCGGATTCGTGTGGGTACCAACGACAACCCCACCAGGATTCGCCGTATCCTTCCTCTCCGAATCGAAATCGCACCCAACGGCTTTAGCTAGAGCTCCGGTAAAGTCACCGCAGACGCGAATGTGAACCGAGATGTAGTCTTCCTCCGGAGCACTAATTTTTTTTTTCACTTCGATGAATAGCTATTCGTTCGTATTTGATGAGCGGGAACGTACCTGGTAAGGGTAAACGGATGCCACTGGAAGTAGGATATCTCAGGGCAAGAGAGGAAGATATATTGTCCAGCACGAGTGGTAGTCTTTTCCTTCTTGATCTGCAATTCCATGACGTTCGATGGGTGTTGAATAACCTTGGAGATGTACGTGATATGGCGAGAGCGAACTTCACGAAGGATACGCTCGTAAATCCATATAACACCACCAACAAGCCAATACCGCTACCACAAAAAATCGTTAATCACCCAACCAACCAGAAGATAGGGGCTAGGGGCTACTCACCCAAAAGACGCCGATGGTATTGAAAGAACAATAAGGCGGTGTATCTGGCTTAATCATGCAAAACATGCCATGAAGTTGCCAATTTATAAAATACACGATGAACAAATGATGAGTGTACCAGAACCACTCAAAGTGCGCACGACGCCTTTTCTCCATAGCGAAGAAGACGATGATACCGAGGGAGGCTGTCATGATCCAGCCCGTTACACCGGGTCCAGTAGTGAAATTCGCAGCTAGGAACGCTACAATGCGTTGACCGGTGGTATGGGCTGAAGTGTCCGACATTGCGAGTCTGTAAAAGTTGACCATGTGCGCGGCAATGTGGATAATTGTGAAGACGACCATGGACCAGGCTGTGGCTTTATGAAGAGTGATGTTCTTGTCAAAGGGAATGACGGTGTTGAGTGGCGTACGACGAAGGAGTGATACGAAGTTTCGGCAGACAGGGAGGAGAATGAAGATGACATCTACATGGAGGACAAGTGCGGCTGCACGAGCGATGGCTGGAGAACAGCCGAAATTAATTCAGGGGATATCACACAAAGAAATAAGAAATATACGATATGTAATCCCAAACGACGCCCTCGCGCCAGTCAAATTATCCTTGAGATCATAGTTCAAGAACCCAAAAACAAGCACCAGCAAATGCAAGAAGATCCAAGTAGCGAAGAACAACTGTCTTCCACCCTCGTTGATCGTCCAAACATTTATTTTCTGGCGTACATTCTTCGGTTTGAATGGAACACCAGTCAAAGTCCCTCCGGTGCTCAGTGACCTCTGAAGACCCTGAAGTCTCCACCTCTCAGTCTTGTTACGTCGCAAATAACTAGGCTGGTTGTCATTTGCATATGTATTTGCGACGTCTACATGCTGGTCGAGTATTGTCTGGCTTGGGGGCCTGCCATCAGAGAAGTCAAGACCAGAGGATCGTTGCGGTGGCATCTTCTCGTGTAGATATCGAGTGTCACCAATGAACTGTCTTGAAGTGAAAACAAAAAGGTTTACAGACCAGCTGAATAAGATAGTCGTAAATCAAAAGGAATGAAAGGGAGACGGCCAAAGGGGAACCCTTGGGATAATGGGTGTAACAGTATAAGACAAAGGAAGGGGGATGGTGGCTGATACACCAAAAGCTGCCGAGTCTTTTTTTAATACCAGGCTCAATTGATTTCGAACCCTCAAAATCCTAAATATCTCTCACATACTGTAGAGACGTTGCTATTGAAACCCTCCTATACTTAGATACTACAGTAAAGCTGCCAGTGAAAGAAAGCCAGCATGATATCAGCATCAACGTTTGTTCATGCTTCACCTGTCTGATTGCATGGGGCTGAAAGACAAGGAAATCAAAATAGGCACACTGAACCCTTCATTCCAAATGGCATCGCAAATTCTTACCTGGTAATCCACTCACGTCTACAGCGTTCTGGCAAATAAGCCGAGGAGGTTCATTATCAGGCGTAATAACGTTAAATTTTTCGAAAGTGATATCATCGCATCCGACGGCCGGACTACACTCAATGTCGACGACTTATTCCGCATAAACAAGCGAACCAATGAGCTCGACCCTGATCAATGAGGGATCCCCGGAAAGTATAACTCACGTTCATTGGTCGTTGCGCTTCCTGACCAATCCTCAAAGTGCAAGTCTCCAAACACCAATGTGGATGGTTGATCTCCTCTAAACAGCAGATTTTTTGATCGTCAGAAGTTCAGAGTATCAATCAATAATAAATCATCGCCCTTTGCTTACGAATGACCAGAGTTTGTTTGATACAGATGCACTGGAAGAGTTACTTGATCCAGTTGGACATCTTTTGCTGTTACGTTGTGTACTCGACCCGTTCCTCCGCCTCCACCTACTGGAGGAGAACCATTGACAGTACCGGTCCACGACTTGAAGTATACCTGAAAAACAAAGATAGTCAGTCAATAACTTGCGGCCGCATCTCTAAACTTCGTGCTTACCCCGCTCGCCATGTTTGGCTGGACTTGAGAATCAAGACGAATCATCTAAGAATACCCAAGTCCTAATCACAAAAACAGATTGTATAACCATGGAGCACACCTTCAAATCCTCCAACCATACATTCTGCACAATATCGCTCTACATACGTATCCAGCCGAAACGTCAGCCATTCAAATTCTACCGCGGTGCTGTCCAATCATATGTACACACCAGATTTACATACTGACCAAGCGAACCAAATGCTATCCCGTTACCCCCACGGCAAGTGATATTTTTAGCAAGTATGTTCGTGGAGTTCTGTGTAATGGACAAGGCGTTGACAACGTTGATGATCAATCGGTCATGATTCGTTGCAGAGGTCACAACTACTAGTACTCACGCCTTTGATAGCCAAACAGTCATCGCCGCATGTAATATCCCAATTCAACAACGCAACATTATCGCTCCTGTACGTATCAATACCGTCAGTATTAGGCACAATACTGAGAAACAAAGCAAAATCAGTACATACTGCCACGGAAGTCAAAACATACGTACTTTTGTCCAGCGAACTCGGGATTCGTATTAGTCGCATTACACAACATCCCATCATAAACCACATCCTTCGACTCTGCCACAGCGTTACACCAAAATGGCTGCGCGTCAATTAGGAAGTTGCGAACAGTCCCGCGGTTGACTCTGAACAGTGTAAGTGCAACAGGACGTCCATCCCCGTCATCTCGAACGTGACTAGTGTAGTAATTCCACCAGACTTGACCGTTACCTTGGATCCCACCGGTGTTGTGTGCGTCAATCTCAAAGTCGGAGCCTGTGACAACGAACCAGGAGGCTTGACTCTGTCATTTAAAGAGGCGAGGAAATGAGGTAGGTCTGGGGTTGGGATGAGCGGTGGGTACATACCTGTATGAAGATAACACGGTAAGTGCTTGTTGCCTTCAACCAGTGATCTATATCAGGAGGAAACTGAATCATCAGTGACTATGAGAAAAGACCTAGAAAATCCCCTTGACATGCTCACATTCAAGAACCCATGCAAGTCAACTTTCGCAGATCGCAGATCCCATGTCATTTTCCTACACATAAAAGATCAATCAGCAAGATTCAACCCTTTGTGGCGCAGCGCGCACCTGGTGATATTATAAGAACCTATTTGAAACGTCGTAGTCCCATAACGTCCACATCTTGCGATGGCAGCTTCAACCTATTCGCAAAACCATTGGTTTCCAAACCAATCAATCGAATAGCTACACATACCTGGTCCGTATCATCCATCCCCTCTCCCAAAGGCCTCAACTCGCACGCATTTGTTCTCGCATCGTATATGAAGCCCTGAGAGCACCACACACCACGCAGTATCAAGCTCGCGGCGCAAATTAGCGATCCGAAGCGCATCATTTCCTTTTCCTGCGTTGGCACGAGAGGTCACGGTAGGCTCTCCTGCGTCGAATGAGAGAACGGTGCGTTAGTCTCAACAATGAAAACATAATAAAACGTTAAATAGTCGTCGACGTTGTCCGGAATTACGAGAGAAACCCTCAGCTGCATGGCTGAGTGGTCCGGACGATCACGAGTGTGAATTTTGACGGGCCGGTGTGAATGTGACTATCATGGCGAGATAAATTTGACTGAACGCGTTGGAATTATCGTTCAATATCAATTCTGAGTACTACGAAGTGGGTGCTAGAATTGCCGCCTATAGTGAGGATTGCCGGCGGCAGGCAAACGAAAGCCAACCAATCAGATCTCAGCTTGACTTTTTCTCCATCCTGGTCCTCGGACGAAGGACTGGTGTACTACTATACTACTGGCTACCAATATCAACTCAGCGATCCAAATAACAGATTCATTAGTGGACAATGGTGGTGAGCAACCCCTTCTTTCACCTGGGCTAACTAACACTAAAATATAAAATATACTACGTACCCCAGAAAATATCAGTTCTCCAACATGATCCATCCTCTCACCTACCAATGAGACCAGGAGATCCAACACCTGTCTCTCGAAATCTAAATCCACTCATGCACCCTTTCGCTCGTGCTCGAGAACGCACACGAGCATTAAACGCTGCAAAAATGGATCGAATGTTCGCAAAACCCTTTGTGGATGCTCTCGAAGGGCACGTCGATGCCATAGAGGTGTTGGCAAAACAGAATGACTCGTTGACTATTGTTGCGAGTGGGAGTTGGGATGGAGGTGCGTGTTTGTTTCGTATCGTATTTCTTGAGCGATTCTGTTTCGTTTTTTTTCGGAGTCGCAGCTGATTATTATTTCGTGCGCTTCTGAATAGGTGTACTTGTGCATGATCTCGCACAGAGGAGGCAGATCTCGAGGTTTCCGCAGGCACATAAAGGGAAAGTGACTGGGTTGTGTTTTGCGTCGGATTCACGACTTCTAAGTTGTGGTGTCGATCGTAATGTGAAGCTTTGGAAAGTAGGAGGTGATTCGGTTCGTCATTTTACCTCCTCACAGTTTGTCATGTCTTGATTCATGGGTATTTAGGATGAGCCAATAAATGTGTTCCCGGGAAAAACAGCCTTCAAGTAAGGTTTTTTGACCTTTTTGCTTGGTTTTTTACTGATGCATTTATACACAGCTCAATAGACCAACAACGATCTTCGTCTTTATTTGCCACCGCATCTACACTTGTTCAAGTATGGGATGAAACAAAGTACGTCCTTGGTCCATACTTTGTAATTTAACCACTAACCTCATCCGCAGAAGCGCACCCATCTCCAACATAACCTTCCCAACCTCCACCGAAACAATCTCCTCAGTCCGCTTCAACCTAAGCGAACCATCTATCCTCGCCTCTGTCGGTTCAGACCGAACATTCACTCTCTACGACATTCGCACCGGGAAAGCTGAACGCCGTGTCATAATGCAGATGCGCGCAAACGCTCTTTCGTGGTCACCTACACTACCCACGACGATTCTCCTTGCTTCCGAAGACCACAATCTATATACTTTTGATATACGGCATCTCAATACGCCGAGTATGATATACAAAGCTCATGTCGCTGCAGTTATGAGTTGCGATTGGTCTCCGACTGGTACTGAGTTTGTTTCTGGTGGATGGGATCGTACGGTGCGGATATGGCAAACAGGACAAGGACACGGGCCGGAGGTGTATCACACGAAACGTATGCAGAGGTATGTATGAGTATTTGCTCAAAGGTCTGGTCGTACCTAACTTCTCTCGTCAAATGATACTAGAGTAACATCCACGGTATTCACGACTGACGCTCGGTTCGTCGTTTCCGGTTCAGACGATGGCAATGTACGAATCTGGAAAGCCAAAGCCTCCGAGAAGCTTGGGATCGTTACCGCGAGAGAACGTACAGCGATGGAATACAGAACAAGTCTCGTGGATCGGTGGAAGATGGATAAGGAAGTTGGCAAAGTCGCTCGGTCCGTGTTACGTTTTTATCAGTATCATTTCTCGTCTCGTCTCTACCTTTTTTCTCGAATGGGGTGTTTTTCTTTCGTTGCTGATGTTCTATATGATCTTCGTCAATGCATAGGACACGACACCTACCCAAACCGGTGTACTCGGCTGCCAAGCTGAAGAATACGATGCTTGATGCTAGGAGAGTCAAGGAAGAAAGGAGGAGGAAACACACGAGAGCTGGGGAGTCGAAACCCAAGGCGGAGAGGAAGAAGGTTGTGCTAGCAGAGCAGAGTTGAGATTCGTATGTTTTTTTGGTGGGCCTTGGAATCGGATATCAGATATTCAACGTCGTCTGCTATCGTATGCATGATTAAAGACGCCGCCACGTCTTCCATCCTGGTGTGCTCGAACATCGTGCCTCAAATAACGTGAGCTATTTCATTCTGTTGTACATAGCATGCCAACGTTGGCCGCAATTTTAATTTGAACCTCGAGCCTCATGATTCAAGAAGTATGTATGATATGTTTTACAGGACTCTCTGAAGGCTTTCGAACGAGAACGAGTTAAGTATGAGTGATTACAGAAAGGTTAACCGCGTTAAGCCTCGAGCTTAAGCTTGAGATTGTCTCACATATTACCCACTTGATCATGGACACTTCTGTCAATCGCTAACCCAGCCCTCTGGCACTTCCATTAATTCGATTGTTTGTCAAATTGCAGCTTAATCATGGTCCATATGATAGAATGCAGTCTCCAGAAGATCATGTAGCCATTTGTAGAATCCGGGAGGTACTGGCGCACTAACAGACGATGGTAACCAACCGTCGCACACTTGGTGGTTACCCATCATAACCTCATATGATAATTATGCCCACCATACAGGTATCAATTTCCCATTCCCCATTCAATTTCTCTCTCACTTACTTCTCTCGTTCTTTTCTTTTCTTCTTTCTCTCTCTCTCTTCCGGTTGCAGTGCAGAGCAGGTTGTTCTCGAGTCCCGCAGCCAGTCTGCAAGTCCATTCTTTTACACCAGCCCCGCTCATTCTTTCCCAAACCCAAAGCTCTTTCATCCGGAAGTCGGTAGCGGAGGCAGCCGCGTTGAGTCATTTCACCTACCACTTCTGATAATGCTTTGGTGGTAGTGAGCATTTCACCCCCTGCGAAATATTTACAGTTCGTTCGTCGTAGATGGGATCGCTCTGCCTATCTTCGGCTACGATCCTTCGCTGCGAGTCATTTACTAGGGTTGAAGATATCGCTTTGATTATCCCTACTGTGGTGGAGGTGATCTTTTCTACTTCTTTGATATTCACAATTCGGGGTTCTGGATGGTGAGTCTTTTCTTCTTCATGCGGATAGAGGGCAGGGGGGATGAGGGTAGAAGGCTTTGAGCTTGAGGCCTGAGGGATTGATGAGATTCTTCTGATAGCTCATACGATTATTGGCAGGACACCTCTGTTGCTCACAGCTGAAGGATGGATTTATCTTGCACTTGCACTGCTTGAACTACTTTCTCATGTTATACCCGCTGTGCGGACCAATTTAGACGCTTTTCGAGTTGTCGACATTACTATCGGTGAGTGCTCAATGATCTCTTACCCTATACACCCCCATTACTGATTCTGAGTTATTATATACATCAGGCGCTATTTCTTCCCTACCTTTACTCTTCTATGCTGCTTTTCTTTTTCTATTCGCGCGCTCTGAACTACTCGACCTCCTCCCACAACGCTTCCATGGCCTAGGAAAAATTCTTATGATGCTATTCATACCTACTATCGTTGCTCTCAACGAAGTAGCTTCGTTCGTTGGAATCACGCGTGAAGGTCAGCATTTAGCCCAGCCAGCTGATTGATTCTAATTCTCAACATCGTTCATCATAGCTGTCAACACCGGCGGAGGCGCTCCCCCAACTCTCGTCATAGGTTTCAAAAACAGTAGCGATAAAACTCTCTGGACCTTCTTCACTTCATTCACACTCGCACTCTTCACCGCATACCAAGCTGTTAATTTCAGTTTCGCGTTTTTACGATTAGTCAAAGTTTTCACCCATCAAAGGCGTATTGAAACCACTTCAAGTGACGAAGCGCATCTATTCAAAGGAATGGGCTGGATCACTGGTGCAATCAAGTTGGGCGCTATTGAGACTGTTATTGGTTTTGCCCAAGGTGGATTTGGTGGAGCGCTGACGAGGCGGATTTTACGTCTTTTGGCTAGGGCTTCTCTTTGTATTGGTTTAATCAAGGGGTACGTCTTTGGTGTTATGTTGGCAACTCGTAACACTCATAATAGCACCAGCGTTGATACCGCCGTCGATTTCCGTCAATTCCGTGACGAGATAGCTGGCAAGAGGAAATCTCGCCTCAGACCTCTCATCTCAAACCCTCGTTTCAGCAGTTTCCAGAAAATGTCTCCCAAGACAACACAGTTCTTTAATGGGCTAGACCCTCCTGGGAAGGACGAGAAATCCTCTCTGCAGAATCCGCAGCGCGTGACGGTTCATTTTGACGCCGAGTCAGGTCGCGCGCCTACGTTGGAGATGCGGTTTTCTGTGCTTGATCTACCTAGTCCGGCTGCTTTGGTAGAAAGCCTCAAGAGTCGACCCGTAACAGAAATAGGACCACGGAGGCAATCTTCTTACTATGCCAATTCCACCATGACTCGATTCACCGACCTTCCGGCCCCACCACGAACTGCTACAGGTGCCGAATCAGTCTATGCACCCTCGACTTTACACAACGTCTTTGCTGCGATGTCGACCTCTAACCACAGCCATAACAGAGGTCGATCGGATTATAGTGCTTATAGCCAGACTTCGGGGTACCGCGACTCTGTCAATTCGTTAAGTCGTAGTATGGTGACTCAACTGGCAGCTCAATTCCCTGGTCTTCCGCCGCGGGTAACTAACATGGCGGAAAAACAGAAGCAGGAAGCTCTTCTGCAGGCTCTTCGGGGTAACGATGGTCCTAATGCACCTTCCTTTGCCGCGGCAAAGTCGAACATTACTTCCCCCATGGCAAAGGAGAGCACTCGATCGCCTCCAGGAACCGGTACATTGTCCGCCAGCAATTCATTCCGGCGGAAACCCGCTCCTCGTGCTTCGCTCATTTTAGAGCCTGCGCCTATCGACCCGTTCGATGACGATGACGTGGTGGGCGTGACGATTCCACCGCCAATGCCTGCTGCAGAGCAGGCATACCAGATGAGTGTAGCATTAACGTCTAATGCGTCTCAGACGCCTTTGACTTTGAACACCGATAGCAGGGTATGGACGGGTACGACTCAGAGGTCTAGCCCTGTCAGTCTCAACCCGTCATCTTTCACGTCTGCGTCCGCGACGTCGGAGCATACGGAAGACCCATTCAAGTATGACCAGTCTGATGCGTTCCTCAACGGCAAGTCCCGCGATTTGAGGGTTAGTGTCGCTAGGACACAAGTTAGCGCTATACCCGCCGAGTTACCCTCTGTCATGGAGAGTGCATACGAAGGCGAAAACGTACGTAGAAGTATGGAGACGTTGGATATTTCTTGGTTGAAGCGTCCGGATGACGTCTACGATGATGATGAAGAGTACCTCGAGGAAGGTACCGTCGAACGAGCGAGAAAGACGAAAGTCTCGCCTCAGTCGCGTCCACCTTTGACAAGGATCAAGAGCGTTGGTAACGCCCCGAGAAGGTACACTCCCACTCCGGTGAAAACGAGTTTAGCTCGTGGGAGTATATACATCGAGCCTATAGTTATTCCGCCTAGGCAAAAGGATTTGACTGAGGTCGAGCTTGTGCAGGGTAATTACACCCCATCCATGTCGGGTGGAGGTCCGATTCGTGATTCTAATGTGCTGGGAATTGATGAAGAGCTTTATCGAGGTTCTCAATATAACATGGGTCGATTATAACATGGGTCGATAGTCGGTTTTATTCCGTTCGTCGAGTTACTTACTTCTCATGAATTTTCCGCTTTCAAGATTGGTTACTTTGTTCAGTAGTACTGAAAGATCTGTAACATATACATATTTTTATCTGTGTTGATGTTTGGACTTGTACAGTAGGATATTCAAGATTTTTGAACTTATATTCTGTGAGCTTTGACGTCCCTGAAAACGTTATCGATGTGAAATTGGAGCGAAACGTTTTATTTATGACTCAATCGGCATCAGGGGCTTCTTATAAAATGCTGCGCGGTGTGCTTCACCCCACTCGACTAACTCGAATGGCAATGTGAGCCTGCAACAAAACTCTTTTCTCCTCTTGCGAAACTGACTAGTAACATTCCTTGCAAAGGACAACCGCTGAATTGAACGGCACACACTCTCTAGCTACTGCCTCTGAATCGTTGAACGACTTTGGTGAACGATATGTTACTAAAGGTCTAGGACGACTCACACCTGGTGTGATGGCCAAGGGGAATGGCTCTTATGTCCAGTTCATGGATGGTAGGAATATGTTGGATTTTACGTGTGGGATCGGTGTAACGAACTTGGGTGAGTCTTGGTTTCATAAAACCGTGGATGAACATTCAACGTCGACGTCGTACAGGACACTGTCACCCAAAGGTAAGTAAAGCAGCGGCAGATCAATGCATGGACATTGTTCACGTCCAAGTTTGTACCCCTTCTCCCTTCGAATGAGTTGTTTTCTGACCCCGATCTTCAGTGTAGCATCGCATTCCATGAACCCTACCTCCGCCTGATCGAAAAACTTTTACCAGCAATGCCTCATCCATCTCTTGACTCGTTCTTTTTCTGGAATTCGGGTTCCGAAGCGGTCGAGGCATCGATCAAGATGGCTAGAACTATCACTGGAAGACAGAATATCATCTGCATGCAGGGTCAGTCCTCTTTAGCCATTTTCACGCGTCTAATCTGATTAGAAATGGATTTATCGTCAGGCGGTTATCATGGACGTACATTTGGTGCAATGGCTGTGACGAAGAGTAAAACTGTATACTCGCAGGGTGTAGCTCCGCTCATGGTTCGTGTCTTGTTCAAGAAAGTCAACACGGGGATCACCGCTGTTGGCCTTCAACTTCACCTTTCTACGGTCAATTGACGTATCATGTAGGCTGATCCTGTTGCTTCCAGCCTGGTACCTTCGCGATTCCTTACCCATTCTGGCACCAACAAGCAGTTCCTCCCTCCACATTTCCCTCCGTACTCACCGCGAACTCGCTCTACCAACTCCATCTACTCCTCTCCCAACAGACCGCTCCGAGCGACACCGCCGCCATCATTCTCGAGCCTGTTCTCGGTGAGGGAGGATACGTCCCTGCCCCCAAGGAATTCTTAATAGGTCTTCGAGAGATCTGTGACAAACATGGGATTCTCCTCATCATCGATGAGGTTCAGTGTGGTTTTGGACGTACAGGGAACTGGTTCTTCATCGAAGAGAGTGGCGTTAAACCTGATATTCTTCTGATGGCAAAGGTGAATTTAACTTATTTGCCATTCCTTCATAAGCTAATGTTGCGCTCGGAAGGGACTTGCAAATGGATTCCCGCTGAGCGGCATTGTCAGTAGGAAGGAACTTACGGATAGGCTTATACCTGGTTCTATGGTAAAGATGCTGAACGACGTAACATCTCCGTGGACTGGTTGTTAATTCATACTTCTAGGGAGGTACCTATGCCGGAAATGCGGTTTCGTGTGCTGCTGCGTGTGCCGTAGCTGATGCGATGCGCGAAGAGAAGGTTCTTGAAAACGTACAAGCACGGTATGCACCAGTCATCAGCCTCTAGAAACGAATACTAATTCGTGAGACCCACTCCCCGTTCAGTTCTCAAGAGCTATTCGCTTGCTTGAATGGTCTAAAAGATGACCCTACCCTCGCACCATACATCTTAGACGTCCGTGGTCGCGGTCTCATGGCCGCAGTGGAGTTTGTTTCGTCCGAAGCACCAGGCGGTGCCTACGATCCTGCCACTCCCAAAGACTTGACCGTAAAAAAGGGTTTGGCGAGCAGAATCGCGAAGAAATGTATCGAGAAGGGCATGCTTCTGTTGACTACGAGCATTTATGAGGTCATTCGGTTCATTCCTCCTCTGAATATCAGTGCGGAAGACATGAAGAAGGGATGTCAGATATTTGAAGAGGCTGTGAGAGAGGCTATTAAGGAAGGATAAGCAATGTATCAATTTAAAATTGTCTAGTTTACTGCAACAACGACTGGACAGCTTCGTTTA
>AHIW01001437.1:0-16920 GCA_000296255.1 Omphalotus olearius VT 653.13
GACCATTCTGGATCTAAGTATTTCCAACAGACAGAAATCGTAAGTCTCGGATCGTGTTCTCTGTTATTGAAGCTGTTGACTTTTTGTATTCACAGATGCACTTCAACTCTATTTCTCTGCTCGCTTTACTTGCGGTTTGCATTGGTAGTACTGCCAGCCCCACCGCCGGTAGTCAGCTTCTCCGTTCAATTTCCGCTTTTGTTCTCAAGTCTCTCTAGTGCCTAGCCAAAATTACGCCATTGGATTGTCCCTAGTAGAATACCGTGATGAAACGACCGGGCTGGTGTTTCCCGCGCTGGTGTTTCGCCAATATGTGCCTGTGGATCACTTGACGGTCACCATTGGCCGTGACCCACAATCGAAGGAAGTACAACTGTACGCACACAAGACGCTGGACAGTGCGGTGCAAACTTCTTTACAAAATGTCGCTCTGTATTACCCATCCGGTGAATCTCGCCCCCACAAAGCTCAGCTACTCCCACTGCTTGCACAAAGCATATCTGAAGCTTTCAAGGAATCCTCTTCGACTGTACAATCGTGGAGCGGTCAGAAAGATACTTGTAAGATTTTGTCGGATGTTGTTCTAAAGAAGCTTTGGAACAGTGGATGGCTTCGCTCGGAAGATAGAGAGATAATGGAGAAAAAATGTACGTAGACGTAGATCTAGAACAATCTAGGCTAAATGCAACAAGGCCCCTCTTCGGTTTTTGATTGTACGTTGCCTTCCATTACAGTCCACTGTACAGCTATGCAAATACCCCAACGATCTCCATGCAAAAGCGGCCCACTATGTAGTAGCTCTTGTGCGTTAAATGTCGTGCGAGTCGTCTGGCCACCCCCGTGGCGTTGATACGAAAACAAAGAGAATAAGATACCCGTCAAGACTGAGCTAGAATTGTTGGTGCCATGGATGCGCCGGTGGTGTTCCGAGGCTAAGTACAATTACGAATTCCGCATGTTCGGTCCGGGTACACCAAAGGACACGAGGAAAACCAATATAATTTGAGCATAAGAACTACAGTACACATACATACTACCTGAATTCCTCAATGACTGACTTCGGCGTTCTATACTCACCGACTGAGGTGAAGGGGTGGTTAAGCCTACCAATGGTCTAGTAAGTTCAAAACACTCAATCCAGTGCAGTCAGGACTCACCCGAACGCAGACGGCCCGCCGTTCTCAAGTCCAACTTCTGTCTTCCAGAGTGGTGATCCAGCGAGAACAATCACTACGAGCAGATTTAATCGAGGACATGGGTTGTCAGGTAAAGTATACGCACCGGTAACACGTAAACCATATGTGTCTGCGAACATACACAGTGTAAACGATTTCAACAAAGACGATGGAGAATGGAATACAAACAGTCTTGGGTACCCAAATGCGACCCGCTCTGTGAATCGAGAACGGTGATTAGGTCAGGGACTATAGCAGCAACCTGAAGCGTAGCTCCATCAATTAAAGACAGTCCTCATAATTAAGCTCCTTAATAACACACCTGCTTTGACCCATCCGCGCTTTCATGGTAAACGCACAAATTCTCATTCTGGAAAGGTATAACTACATGGTCGTCCGCTTCAGCATCTCCCAAAGATGGTATACCACCATCACTGTTTTCTAATTCGTCGTCACGAAGCTTTGCTATGCGTATCTCTCCCCACGTGAATCCTTTTCGTACCTCCTGAAGCAGTGTTGTTGGTAAAAACAACATCCATAAAAGCTGAAGCCAACACGCACCCGAGAGACATTGACAATTTTCCCTATAAACATGCATTTCCCGGTCTGAAGCTTCAAAATGGCATCGGGTATGCCTTTCATATTACTGAGAAACATCACCTCAGAAAAAGCGCAACGCAGTTGTTAGTTATCAATAGCTCACTTCTTCTGTCTGCAGATAGCGATCGCTCGACCAATCCACCACGCTTGACTTTGAGTGCGCGTCACTCCATAGTCTCTGCAATCACTAACAGGAAGCGGAGGATTAGACAGTGCAGCTCCTGACCCCAATTCCGTAGTGACAGTCCGCATAATCGTCTCTACTAGAAACTCGTTTTTGGCTTTCGCAAGAATCTGAGCCGACCCACATCCCAAGAAGTCAGTCACTGGCTTCGATGAGCACGGTCGAATGGACACGTACGATAACGTTGCCTTCTGCATCGGCAAGGGAACACGGAACGATCCTGGAAGTGGAAAAGTGCAAGTCAGAAGTGAATATCCAGTGTTGGCGATGTGGCTTACGCGTTAGGTCGGTTGTGTACAACTGGAGATCTCCCTTGTTAGTTCGGTATAGAGCAAGCTGAGGATATGCTGACCTGGTAGGATCTGGTTGAGCATAGGATAAGCTGACCTCAAGGTCAGTAGCGTCCTCTTTGGTGTTTTTGTAAATTCTCTTACCTCGTCCCATAAAGTCTCCATCGAACGCAGGTACGTTATAAAAACTATTGAAAAATCATCAACTGACATTGAATCGTTACAGGACGAGAGTATCTACCTTGAAATCAACAGGGAGGTCATGCCATTAAAACCCCCTATTTCATCGCTGTTCAATGCATAAAAATGAGTACATCATACTCCATATCATGGTATAAAATAAACTCTCACCAAATAGCCGCCGCGACCTTCTTAGCTCCTTGAAACTGAACCAACCCCTCGCACGCATCCCGAATTGAAATACCCCCCATCAGACGTTCACTACCCACAGACGGCGAGCCCATTACACTTCCTCGTATAACAAGCGAGTCGTCTGGGAGGGAGGTATGATCAACTACTTTAATCGTACCCCCCCTTCTAATAAGCTCTCGGCACATGAGATACATTGGGTAGGGATGTCCGCCTCCGCCCTGCAGAAGAAAGTCAAAATCGAGGGATCGGAACGATGTTTATTCTTACCGTGCCAAGAACACCGCATCCCTCCATGATGAAGACTGCAAAACGTTCATATTCATTAGTCGCGAAACAGGCCTTGCACAGGAAACCTCCCACATAAATCTGTCTCGCTGAGTATCCACTCGTCTCCTACAATCTTCGGCTTGTAGGACGCGTAATCGAATCTATCCTCAGCAGCCGCTCCCTTCTCCAGAACTTCTTGGGCAGAATCCTCAGGCTCGTCATCTGTATGCATCTGTATAGGTGTAGCCACGACTTGTTCCAGGTTTTCCGGTGCGCCGAGTTCGCCTACGGCTCGAACAATTATTCGTGTAGCTTGATTGGTGACGTACTGCGAAAAAAGGGATATTTAGAACACCACACAGAGAAAGACTCACAGAGAAGGCTCACCTGCACTGGCAAAACGTTGACCTCAGCAATGTGAACCGTTTTGGATTCAGCGCCAGCCTCGATAGCTTTCTCAATGGCTTCCTTCTTTATGCGTTCCAATACATCCGGTAGAGCTTTGCCTTGAAGAATTTCAATAGTATCCACCTCACCGGAAACGTTCGCAATGGCGGCACCGACAGCATTTGCAACGCTATGGAATGGCGGAAGTCTGTCAAAATTAAGTTTATTAGTTTGCGGAAAGAATATCGACCATTAGCCTCAGATGCACACATACTCACATAATTTCGCCGACACCCTCGAGCGTAGAAGGTGCGATGATTGAACCACCTCCAACAAGGAGCATGGTACAGTCTTCCGGGCTGGTCTTCATCCGATCAATAACATTCTGTTTGTGTAACAATCAATTAGAAAACTTCGTTATCACAAAATGCAAAAACAAAATTCGACCTCTAGAAGCTTCTTGGAAGTGGCCTGCGCCTTTTTGACCACATCATCTGGAATATCAGAGACGAGGGATGTATCGCCGATCCCAGGTGTACCAGCACGAACGCATATATCGGTGGTAGTAAGAACATTTCCACCAAAGACCTTGGCGTCGCGAGTGAGCTGTTCGATAAACGGTCTGTCAACCCAAAATCATTGAAGGGCGAAGACAAAGAATTGTACATAATGTCCAACGGAGTCAGGTCCCACCATAACCTTGCTGCCCTCGACACGCACACGAGATCCACCTCCTAGTCCGATTGAGTTCACGTCCGGCATTGAGAAGCTAAGTGAACCATGAAGCATCAACGTTCAAGTGAATCGCAGTCGATAATAAAACAATTACTTGGTCCTAACACCACCAACTGAAACATGGTCATGTAACATCAGAACACTACTTCAATGATTGAACGAAGTTTCTACCTTCAATAAAAGCTGCTGCCTGTCTCGGGAAACCGCTAGGTAACAAGACACCAACATCCGTGGTAGTACCACCGATATCAGCAACTAGTACGCTTTTCGTTATTCCCTCCTTCAAATCCATCCCAGCAAGGAATGAAGCACCTCTCATAGAGTTCGTGGCGCCAGAAGAAAACGTCCGAATAGGAAGTCGCGCGGCGTTGGCCGCAGTTGTGAGGGTACCGTCGTTCTATGAAAAAAATATCACAATTAGGAAAGTACTACACTGAAAGCACGGGTGTAGTACCTGAGTGATGTATAACGGACATACAAGTCCAAGTCTTCCCATCGCATTCTCGAATCCGCGAATGGTTCGTTGAGCAAATGTGGCAATTGAAGCGTTCAAAATGGTGGCATTTTCGCGTTCAAGGAATCCAACTTGCCCCACTATGAAAAGAATCAGCACGAAACGAGCTTGAGTCCGAATGATGTAAGATCCACCATCTCGTGAACAGATGATGTTGACATCGTCACCTAGCTCTCGTCGTAGAATGTCGCGAGCTTTATATTCAGTAGAACCGACTACGTCCAGAGGAGAGTCTAATCGACAAAAATGAGAAGCTTAGAACACCAAGGAAGATGTTGAAATCTCACAAACTCCCACCAAGGCAACATTCTTCAAACCCTTCTCTCGAATCAAGGAGGCTTGTTGAAAGAGTTCGGCTTCCACAATAGGATTAATAGGCCGACCATCACTTCAATCGATATTGATTATTGAGCTTCGCGATAGGAAGTAAAAAAATACATTTGTAGTCCTCCTTTGATGATTGCGGTATGTCCATTCATTAGCTTCTTCAAGTTCTCTGGAAAGTCAATGAACTTGAAAAATCAGTGCACGATGGCTAACGCGAAACAATGACAAGCATCATACTGAAGGGCACTCTTGAGTATAAGGCGCAGCCAAACGGATGACTGCAACTTTGGATAATCTTCTTGCGTCGGATTGTACCACAGCGTTGATGAAATGCTGTTCACAAGATGCTCAGTAAAGACTGCGATATTACGAATAGTGAGATACATACCGTCGTTCCAACTGTTAAACTCAACACCTTTCCGCTAGCAGGATCGATCTTCGCATCCCCTAATACCTCCCTCACTGCAGCCTCGATACCATCCGTCACGTTCGGCGTCGTCGCATGTTTGGAGAATGCAAGTACCCCTCGTGTTTTGAGATCTGAAATCCTACTGAGATCAATGATCACCCCGTCAGTATTAGTACCTTCAGTATTTCAGCCACGAATTGTACAGAAGACAAGGAGAAAGACTGACCTCCAACGTCGACGCCGATTCTATACATTCTGTAATCGCGATGGGAGTATGTGAAACAGCTTTAGCCATCAAATAGAACCTCGAGTTCTAATTTGTACAAGCGCCGTTACGAGGCATGTTCGGACAAGAGTTAGCAAAGATAACAGAATTTGTTGGAAAAGAAACCGCGTCCTGAAATTTTAACCCGGCCAACATCGGATTATGTTAGAACAAATGAGGCAAAAATTTCAAAAGAGATTGTCATTGTCAATTGGCGATTGAAGTTGAAGACGAGTAGAAGGTTCAACCGAGGAGCGCCAGAGCCCCTCACCTAGAAAACTCTATTTGCGCATGTTATTCAACAAGTTCGCCGCCGGCGAGGACAGGGCTATCCGCGCGCGCCGTCTCCGTATCTGCTCTGAAATATCTGCTGAAAAGTAAACGACCCTTGTTTATTTCTGGTCTTAAATAATTTGCGTGATTATTTCCCGATAGCCATGCTAGTGACCTTGGCTATCTTTTCCTCGAAGATCCTGGCTGGTTCTTAGTATATTGAATGGGACAACGAAACGGTGAACGTTTCCGAGTCATGGATGCGGAGAGTTCTACGCCTAATAAGTTGCGAGCTGCGCAGGGACTTGAATTAGTCCAAGCTGAGCCGACCAGCTTCAGCAGTAATGCGTGCCACTCCAATTTCGCTTCTGTGTCGTCCAGTGCGCAGCTTTCTTTCGTACAAGTTTCATCTGGTTCGCGGTACCGCCAGGGTTCTCCTCTTATAAGCTCATTGAGGCCATGAGGCGCCGAAGCAAGCGCCAAATGGTAATGCTGAGTCAGCTCACCAGCGATTCTGCTTTAGAACTTCCATGTCGCGGCAGCCTTGATCTACAACTACGACGAGCTCGTGCTAACTGCAGCGCAGACGATTCAAATTGCGTGCGAAGTGGCGGATGTACCTGTACGGTAATCAGGAGAGATTAGCCCTTATCAAAGTGACTCAGGATCGCGCTTCTGCCACGGCTTTGTCTGTACTCCTAGGATCTGGATATAATGCCTCCTGCGGCAACTACGAGAGCGAGCTCGAGCTCGGGTTCGACTACTAGACGAGAGGAAGAAGAAGAATTGAGGCCGTATATCATTGTTTCGGAAATCGGGAAAGGAAGTTTTGCGACAGTGTTCAAGGGGTATCATGAGGTGAGTTACTCGAGGTGCTTGGTGACGGGGATCTTAATATTCTTACAGGAGTCTCGCAAAGAAGTGGCTATCAAGACTGTTACACGAGATAAGCTATCATCGAAGCTCTTTGACAACTTGCAGAGCGAGATACAAATCCTGAAGCTACTTTCGCATCGGCATATCACTAAACTCATTGATATAGTGGTAAGACTCTTTTGTAATACCACCCAAGCTTTTCCTGAAGTGCTTCATGCAGCAAGCGGAACACTACATCTACCTGGTCATGGAGTACTGTTCCGGTGGGGACCTTACAAACTACATCAAGAAGCGAGGCCGTGTCGAGACCCTAGCCTATGTTCCAAGTCCCGGAGCGGCACTTCAATATTACCCACATCCAGCTACTGGAGGACTAGATGAGATTGTGGTCCGCAGCTTCCTTCGACAGCTCGCGCGTGCACTCAAGTTTCTTCGGCATCGGAATCTCATTCACAGAGACATCAAACCTCAGAATCTTCTACTTAGCCCTGCGTCTCCAGAAGAACTTGCCAGGGGCCATCCTTTAGGAGTACCCATCCTGAAAGTTGCTGACTTTGGGTTCGCTCGGTCGCTACCCAATGCAATGATGGCGGAGACTCTTTGCGGATCTCCGTGAGTGCACATCTTCTTTCATACTTCGTCTTTTTCACCGTCTCGATAGATTATATATGGCACCAGAAATACTGGGCTACAAGAAGTACGATGCGAAAGCCGATTTGTGGTCTGTCGGGGCCGTCCTATACGAGATGGCCGTTGGCAAGCCCCCTTTCCGCGCTCAAAATCACATCGAGCTACTCAAGAAGATAGAGCGCTCGAAGGGTATCAAGTTTCCCGATGAGGATCCACAATCACCTGCAGCCAAGAACGGTGGGGGAGGAAGCGAAGCACACCCCGTCCCTGCCGATATCAAGAAATTGATTCGCATGCTACTCAGACAAAAACCCTTTGACCGAGCAAGCTTCGAAGATTTTTTCAATAGCACTGCACTAGCGAAGAGCAAGTTCTTGAGACCTAAAGAGATGGACGAAACACAGGAAGGTACGGAGATGGTTTCCAGTGCTGGAGAGAGAACTTGGTCGGCAAGACCACCGACTCCTGAGGCGCATCGGGTGATTCCACCGGAAGTGCTCGATGAGAAAGCGATGATTCCCCCTAGCAAAATAAACTTCAGGAGGACGTCGACGTTAGGTGGGCCTGAGAGCACACCACCTCCAGCGGAGATTCTATTACCTAAAGAAACGTATGTTGTTTTTGGTCTATATATTTTGCTTTTCCATTTATCAGAGATCTCTAGACCTCTCCCTCCTCCTGTGAAACCAAGGCAATCCTCCAACAGTTCCAATTCCCCTTCTGAACGGCCGCGTTTACCATCATATTCATCAAGAGCTTTATCGACGGAAGGATCTATAATACCAGGAGAGACGGAAGAAGATGGTTTTCTTCGCCGGGAGTATGTTCTTGTAGGAGATCATCGCGCCGTTGAATTCAATCGCGCAATAGATGGTGAGTAACAGGGTCCAATTCATGTGTCGAACTAGTGAGCTCATTTGGCTTTTTTCGCAGAGTTGAATACAGCCCCTCGAAGACCACTACATGCTCGTCGAGTCCCACCCTCACCGTCTATGGATAATCTTCCGAATGACGGAGAATACCCGTTTTCACGGAATACGAATATCACTTTTCCCCCTCCGCCCAGCACAGGACCTGCTCCACCCCTGTCTTCTTCTCCATCAAGCATGGCTTCCCGTGCGGCTTCAAATGCTCTTCACCGCGCTCTCAAAGTTGCCTCCAAGACACTTTTTGGTACGGCTAATCCCAGTCGGCACACCAGAACACAGTCAGCTCGTTCGAACGATATCTCAAAGGACCCTCTGAATTCGCCCTCATCTCCTCGGCGGCCGCAAATAATCTCGTTAGATACGGAAGGCGAGCGAGATCCGTTAGAAGACGAACTGTTGAGGACACTGGAGGAATTGGCGCAGAAGACGGATGTGCTAACACATTGGGCTGATGAGATGTATGAATACGTCAAGGCGGTGCCGCAGAGTACGTATTTCCTATGCGTTACTGCAAATGTGATGGGTGTATTGACTTAGACTCGAAATCTTCTAGAGCCTCTACCTGATCCTACAAAGTTCATGAAGCGAGAAGGAGAGGCTGAGAAGAATGCTCGCAGGCGGAAACATGCGGACATGGAGGCTGAGTATAATGCCGTGACGTGTGTTGCGGTGTACATGCTCCTCATGTCCTTCTCGCAGAAGGGAATTGATAAACTGCGGAATTATCAAGAGCATATGAAGATGAGGCATCCCGATGGCGACTTCTTAGTGAGCGAAGGCTTTGACGATGGTGAGTAGCTTTGCGTCGATCTCATATATGAACTGGCTGAATTGTCTTTCTCCAGCCCTGTCATGGTTCAAGGAACATTTCCTCAAATGCAACGATCGTGCGGCCTTGGTCAAGACTTGGCTCCCTGCACAATATGATGGACCGAAGAGCTGGTTAGACCAGTTGGTATATGACCGTGCATTACTCCTTGTACGTTATTCTATCCCCAACGCGTCTGACCTCTTTAACCGGCACATCAGAGTCGGACCGCTGCCCGCAAAGAGCTGCTGGACCAAGCCTCCAGCCCTGACGAATGCGAGAAGTTATATGAGGAGTCACTTTGGTGTTTGTATGCCCTGCAGGACGACCTGCTCCAGACAGGCAATCCATTTATGGATGAAGATCGTGCAACAATTGCAACTTGTACGTCTTGCTTTTCGCTCGCTTTCATGTGCCTTGATCCTGACAGAGGTTGTTCTACAGGGATCAAGAGAACCAAGTTACGACTGCTTCGTTGTAGAGCACGGATGGCTATGAACGACCGGGATCGCCTTAATGATGCTCGAGCTGACCAGAATCTTGCTGACGTAGCAAGGATACCAGCTCCTTGGGATGCCAAGCCTACTGATGCTCCTGAGGCGACATCATAGCGAGGGTGCATCCCTTATGCTCTGCGATTCCACGCCGCTGTTATTTTATGTACCATAGATTTATACCGTGGCCCTAAGCGTTCTCTTACGGAAGCCCTATCATGTATCTCACTCTCCCTTTTTGTTGACTTTTTTCTGACTGTTCATTTGTTGCTCTACCTTCCCTCTATCTTTCTTTTGCATGTGTAGTATATCGTCATTGACCGGTGTCTTGTATATGTATACGTAATTTGTGGAAGGTTGAACGGGGTTGCATTCATCATTCATTATCAACGATACATGGAGTTTTCAATGTTGCCTTACATACTATTTGTGCTTTCAAGGGAGTTCTTTAGAAGTCAAAGCTTTTGTTGAGATCTTCATACAAAAGCTCCCGCATACCAGGAGGAAGCAGGGGCTCGCGGTTGTCGGCAATGTATTCTTGAACATTTATCAGTAGGAGTGACAAAGCGAAAGTGGTGCACGTACTAAAGGGCATTTCGACACTTTCCTGCAAATACAAGATACCCCTCAGTTATATTGACGGTAAAAAATGGATTAAACCCCACCTTGGTATTGAACCTAATTGTAGGGAATGTGATGTAAGGTATTTGGTCGAGAGGAACTAGTAATGGTGGCAGCGTTAGATGTATATGCGCGTACAAGACAATAAAACGTACTCTTGTTCTGCACAACGCGCTTCGTAACACCCAGTGCTGTGTCAGTAGTCATCTGCGTAGGACCTAGGTGACGTCCAGGAAAGCCTAGATTGCGCAATTCAGCAGTTCTATCTCGGGGAGGGTCATCGCCTGAAGAGTAAAAACTCAGAAATGAGACAATCTGAATCGTCTATAGATTCGTACCAAGTATGCCCTAGTCACTGACGATGTTTAGTATAATTGAGCAGAATTTGCGATCGTAGGCCTCGAACTTACGCCGAACAAGAACCATTCGAATCTTCCATCCCCATCTTCTGGTGATAACTCCTGCTCTGCCTTTGGGTCTAACAAGCATACTTTATCCATGGATCCCCCCAATCGCTCCTTGATCAACTGCAGCACGCTGGATTGATGACAGGACGCGTCGGCAAGTCCATCCCCTTCTATCGATGAAAACTTGCTTGTCAGAGATTGCGAAGAAGACATCGATAGATTTGTGAAGCAGACATTCGAATCGGGTCCTGCCAATTTGCGCATGTGCTATATAGTACCGATATCAATGCTGCAGCTTGGAATGGAAACAAATCGACTCACCGCATACTCGAGCTCAACCCAAGGAGGTACCACTTTGGATACTTCATCGTCTTCCTCCATGTGCTCTGTTCTCGTCGAGGATCATTCAGGTTCGGTAGGAAGAATTTTGTTGAAAATGCTACCGATTACATATGAGAAACCCATGGTGGATGAGATGAAAAATTTTAATGAGCCTCCAACACAAGATTGAAGCCTGAAAAAGGGAAGTACGAGAATGAGCAATTCCAAAATTTATTATGTAACGACTAACCGACTTTCCCGACAAGTCTTTAAGCCTATGCTCTTTCCGGACCTGAAAATTGAGAACATGGTCGCCCAACGCCGCAAGGCAGGGCTCGGTGTGCTCGATTCTTACGGTAGGGATCCGAAGTGGAACTGATGCTGAGATCGACCTTGCGAGCACAGAGCTTAGGTACACTTATCATGATTGACCATTCTACTATTCTAGAGGGACTAGGTTGTCAATGTAAGTAGATGATAGAATGGTGCTTTTTCCATTTGAAAGTTGACCTTCACCGTGATTCGAAACTTGAGCCACTCTGGGAAATCTCTGACATAGTTCAAGGATTAAATCCACGACCAACCTCTGAGCAGATCTCATTACAGAACAAATTCTGCCAACTACCCTGCTACGTACTCCAACTAAATTACTACCGTTGCGAGTAGTGTGAGTGTGTACTGTTGAGATGGGGGCCCACCGTGCCCACCCTGTTGATTGGGCCAACCCAGAGGAGGTGGGTACATAGTACCCTGTGGGTGCTGTTGGGGATGGAGCTCACCCTCTGTGGACTGTTGAGAGTACCCACTCTAACCACCCTGCCCACCCTGTTGATTGTGCCCACCCTGTTGGCTAGAACTCCAAGCTAGTGTGCGAGAGTGGGGAAAAGAGCTCAATTAATGTGCTGATAAAAATGAGGCAGGAGGAGTTAGTATCTTACGAGAAGAACCTGACAAGGACAAGCGAAAAAAAAAAGGTGCGTGTAAAACGAGATGAAAAAAGCAGTGTCAATTGGAAGTCATCTCATCTCAAACACAGCAAGCACTTTGCCACTAGGATCAGTAATGGTCTTCCCTTTCTTCAATTTCGAAAAAAAAAACCAGCCTGAGGTTTGCCGCTTCGAATATTATGTGACCCAGGAGCAGGGCAGAAGCGGCGCTGACGAAGCCGAAGAGAGCGAAGGAGAGAAGACTGTAGGATGCTGTGATACGCATGGTTGAGTAGATGTAGATGGGTAGCAAGAGGGAGCCAGTCGTAGAAGTGGACTATTACGACCGTGATTCCTGGCCTCTATAGACTGTGCAAATGAGCGCGAACGCCAGTTTTTGCCTCGAGTCCAAGCGGTTTTGACCGGACATTCGATTTGAATCCCACCAGTGACGAGGAACAAGGAATATTCGTGCGGTGACAACGGTTGGTGAATATATTCCGGTCAACTACGACTTAGCTGTTTTGTTTACCCCAAACCCAGTACCCTTCTCGTCAACAGGGGCATTTTCATCCCAGACTTTATACATCTTGTCCTCCAACCTCGTCCCCTTTCCTTCCCTTCGATTACGCGCAGCCACCTTCTCCAACGCCATCTCCTGTAGCCTCTTTTTGTTTTCCTCGAAATTCTTAGCCCGCATCGAACGCGCGACATTTCTACCTGACACCTCCGGAATCTTGCCGAAAACAGGCTGGGCGTGGAAAATCTTGCGCTTTGCCATCTCGAGTGGAGAACTATAGAGCTTGACCCACTGATTCTCGACGTCTGCGGCTGTAGTGGAGGGTGTATTTCCACTAGCACTAAAATTCCATTTTTCCTTTTTGGGAGAGGAATCAGGTGCGGCTTGGGGCGAGGAAGGAGGAGATAAATTCCCGAAATTGATCCTGAGACGAACGCCTTGGTCAGAAGGAGTGACCGTGCGTGCTTGGTGGGCTTCAGGAGTCTGAGGAGAATGCGAGAGGTCTAAGTCATGTGTTGAAATTTCGGGCTGTAGAATTCGTGTAAACCAAACCATGTAGTTTGAACAAAATGGCTGTTTTCACCTCATCAGATACAAAGGGTTCAGCATCCACTTGAGCGGGCTTTGCAAATTCTTGCCAAAGACTATCGGCTTCAATATTCGCCTCAAAAGCATCACGTCGAGAAGGCTAATAATGTCAATGCTACGGCAGTGATCAAATGAACGTGTCCGACTTACTGCGTGGTCTTGAGGCTGATAGAACGATTAGAAAGGGGTATATGACCCAGGAAACGAGACTCACAATCGCTTTTTTAGGTTCTTCTTTCTTAGTTTGATGTCCCTATTTGACCAAGTGAGTACATGGATCTGGGTGAGTGGATGAGCGTCCGAGACATACACTCTTATTCTTCGGAGCCCACTGCAACTCCATATTCGTGGCCTTCTCGTGTATTATGTTCAGCAACTTGCGAACCTCCCGAATTATTTCCGAGTAAGGCATAAGGTAAATATTGATACTGGGAAAAAATATGTATGTCCAACCTATAAAAAACAATGAATCCTGCGATTGATGCAAATATCGCGAGATACGCACCACGAAGAATGAGCCCTTCATCCGCCTTGCTTTCATCCATGACAAGCTTTCCTTCCTTCACCTCCGCACCCCTCACAGCAACTAAATAAAGCGAAGTCTTGATCTTATTAATGATCCTCAACCTCACAAACTTTTTCTTGCTCGTTTGCTTCTTTGTGACGATCTGGACAAGAGACATTGGAATGCGACCTGGTCGTTCATACTTGGGTATGTTCACTGGAGCCAGTGAAACATTTCCGGCGCGAATGTTGGAATCCCGAAGGGTACGAGCTACACGGGCCTTCCAAGTCTCAATTTCGTACTTAAACGGGGCCTGTCGAGGGACGGCATGCTCTTCAAGGAGCGAGAATGGAATTGCTGTTGCAGACAACGCATTGGCCCGAGCAGATGGCAGAGAGCCGCGCCGTAAGTTCGCAGCTGGGTGACTAGGATCCAGAATCTTTCTTTGATTCGTGAGATGGGAACCAATAGAAGAACCTGGAGTCTGGTTTCGAAACTAGAAAAAGTGACAGAGTAAATGTAATTCCGATACGCAGAAAATGACTACATACCGAAATCGACGATAAGCCAGTCACTTTCTTGAGTCGACTTAATTCTTTACATTTCTGCATAAAGCCGTGCTTGACGCCAAGCGAATTGAGAGAGAACGAGCCTTCAAGCTAGCTTCAAAGCTTCAACGTTGTTAAACGTCAACTTGTGAAATTTGAATACGAATGTTTGTGGCCGCCGGCAAATCGTAATATTGCGGTGACTTATGTAAGCGTGAAAGAAAACTCTTTCCTCCTCGTCGTTGGACGTCTGTGAAAATGTTTCGTCTGTAATGTGTATACGATTTACGAGCCCTGTTTACGATGCGCTATGGCTGCGAGAGCATGGCATGCAACCCAACGTCCTTTGAACAAATTTTTTGTTCGGCGTCGCCCACTGCGTTCAGCAACATGTCTGTATGTCTGTACGTCCACGGTCCAATTCTAGTCCAATCCAATAATCACATAAACTCAAAATACTGCGTGCCGACAATCATTATTTGTCTCAGGCCAGATGAGATTTAGGCAACCCTCTTGCCTGCATTCTGTCCGAGCTGGACCTCCTGGACTGGGACGTTCCAGAAGCAGATTCTGGTTGTCTGGATGAACGGAGGGCCTTGTTCTGTCTGAGCTTGGCTATGGCTTGAGGTCGAAATTTCGTCGATGCTTTCCATTCAAAGGCGCACCTCTTGCACGCAATCATATTTCGATCCAGCTTCGCTCTGCTTAATTTGAAGGTCATCGACCAGATTCATCTACACCGTAAACAGCATGCAGTTCTTCATCAGAGTAAGTGTCTGCAGTTTCGAATTACAAGAGGTTTATTCATTAACACATTTTGCTAGAACCTTCTATAGGTCTATCGTCTTGTTCAATGTGCGCGGATGACACAAATCTGTCCAGAGGCCGAAGTCTCGTCTTTCAGGCTCAACCCTCAGATACGATCTACGCAATGAATTCTGACTCCTAGGAGATCGAGAGTATGTCGCTGGTTGCGATGCGAAAGCAACAACCACGCTCGTTTTCTGGCAAATGCATCCCAGTCATCGAACAAATTCTCATCTACCAGGGCTTTCACTCTACCTGACTACAATGTCTCTCGCGGTAAGCCTTACGATTCGGCCACCACCGCGCACACTCACTACCATAACAGACTCAACGTTGCAGCTTAGGGCGTCCCTCTGACGTGATTTGACTGGCGGTTCTGCACTCCCTCAGTATCGCCACCATGTGTGTTGACGCAGGGACCGCTGCAGTACAACAACTTCAGTTGGTATTGCAAGCACCACGTCCGCTGCCGTGCCGGGTGTGCTGACGGCCCTTGGCTTCATTGGGTCATTGGTGCAGGGGCCATTGTGAACGCGCTCAATCCTGGCGTCATCGTCGGAATGCTACGATTGTCATCCATGCAGACAGAATCATAGTGGCGAGGAACAAACGCCTGGGCTAATTGAGCTTTCGCTGACTGGATTATAGATACGTCGAACCCTCATGTGGAGCGTTCTGTACCGCGGCTGTGTCTCTATGAAGGGTGAATTTATACGCGGTTTACAAGAATACGGCTTTTTTACAGAAATTAAACCTGATATGTACACCGTAAATTCAATAATATCTTGTTAGCTTCTCTTGAGCGCTTTAGCGCTTTGTGGATTCTAGATAAAACATTTGACGCGCCAGTATGCGTGGTTACGCTTGTGGTTCTGATTATAGCGTGTACCGAGATGGAACATTTCGGGTGCATCTGGTGTACTTACAGCGAACATCATGGTGACAAGCGTCACTCAAATTAAAGCATTCAAACGATACAGCAAGTGGCATCTAGTCAAATTTGCTGCGCTGCTAAACCAGCGCCATGATGAAAGTACACGGAACAAGACAAAAACAGTAGTGGGGAATCTTGCGTAGCTTCTCTAGGCTTCCTCCTCCTCTCCGTCATTTCGAGAGGAGAATTAGGTGCGGCTGGGGACGAGGGAGGGGTTGATATATTCCTGAACTTGATCTTGGGAGGAAAGGGGGCCATCAGGAATTTGCAGTGTACCCGTTATTGCCCTATAGGTAAAGTCAAGGGACGCTACAGGTCTGGTAAGACCTTACATGTGCTGATAGTGGGGTCTGATCAGGCTCTGGCATGTCTAGCGTCCCTTGACTTTACCTATAGGGCGTTAACAGGGACACTGCAAATTCCTGATGAGGGTCAGAGGAAGGGATGACAGTGCATGCTTAATATGAGCATACATAAACCTGTACTGTTTGTGACAGCATTTCTGCATGTCAGTTCATCGATATTCTTGCAGAAGTCCTCGGCCCATTCTACTGAGATTCTGTTCTGGAAGTAATTGTAAGCCTGAGGCCTCGAAATGCCCAATTATATCACATACACCAAATTCAATGAACAAACAGTACAGACAAAATACATACATGATTGAAACATGAGACAAGATGATCAACAGTGCCAAAAAGAAACTCTGGGGAACAGAGATCAGAAAATATATGTAGGTGAACATCCGTCACTTCTTCTTTGGGGCGCAAACAGTCTTATGGGACCTGGAACAAAATTAGTCAGTATTGCCAGTCCAGTGTTGCCATTGAGCATGAACATACTTCCAATCACATCTCTGACAATCCGAACCACAATCTAAATATTTCAATCAGTGAATCATACACGACCTTGACCTCACGGCAGAGAGGTGACTCACAAGTCACCTTCAAACACGAACTACATCTCATTAACTTGACGTCTCTCTTACCACAAGCTTTGCACCTATCCGTCGCCATTGTCGCAGCCTGCATGATAGTCCAAGACCCATCCCCTTCAATCCTCGTATACCCAACCGGTACCTCCTCCTTCCTCAACCCACCCACTACAGAGTCCCCCGAGTAAAAGCGCAGACTGTGAGCACTTTAAAGGTAGCGTCGGACTCACCAGAGTATAACGCAGAATGTACTTGGAGCTGAGGCTCGACAGAGTAG
>JH815024.1:0-15630 GCA_000296255.1 Omphalotus olearius VT 653.13
TGGACTTTATTAAACGTCCGTCATTTATTATACAGCACCAAAAATTAGCACATCAACGCATCTAATGATCATCGATCAAGATTGATCCTCCCTGCCACTCAATCCTACTGTAGCCGCACTTGAGCAACGCCACTGCAACACCCGAAAAAACAATCTGATTAGCCAGGAAAAGACGGCTAAGGAAAAGAGGTACGATCTGGTACGACTAGTAGGTATTAGTAAAAGCAGCCCCATGACCCCATCAGGGGTTGTGTCAGAGAATGAATATGCCACTGGCTACGTAGTAGGATGCCTGTATCCCCCATTTTCCCCCTTGCTACGTACATGTCCAATATCCAATTTTCACTGCCACAGTACTGCCTACTCAGTCCTAGTCAGGGCTTTAGAGCGCAGGCCGCAGATGGTTCATTTCAAGTTTTCTATGAGATGAGATTTCATCGGAAATGGAACTCCCTGATTTCGTACTCTCTTCTGCCTACTTTGGCACCAAAGTGTACATTCCCAGGGTACTTTGTACTTAATTTGGTACTTCTTACTTCTACTTCTGGTCAGACTACATATTATATTTAACCCAACATTTTATAAATTTTAATATTGTAACGAGTCCAGATTCTACGGCGGAAAAAAACTGGTTTTTAACTCCAAGCTCCGCCACTGTCGGCATGGTCTGGTCGGAAGGAGGGTGTTGCCCCGGCCGCTGTCAGCCGCGGTGGCCGCACGCATGGTTTATTCATCCCTGGAGCCTGACAATTGAGCTTATGTGTCATTTCAAGCTAACTTAAGGGACAGAGAACATAGGGAGTAAAATATCTTAGTTATTTCTCACCTTGTAAAATAGAAAGTACGAAGATACAAGTACGAGGCAGCAGTTCCTTTTTCCGTCGAAATCTGCTCTCATAGCTTTCACGCTAGCGTGGTTACCTGTTGCTGCCAAGACAATCTACAGCAACGCACCACGCCCACGCCTTTTTTGCAGAGGCTACATACGCGTACATATCTCTTCTTACAGCTTCCACCTCCAACTTCAAACTCGAAACTACAAATTACAAACTACAATGTCGAAATCCTCCATAACGTTCAATCAACCAACATCACTCACTTTGATGAACCTCGAGCTCCAGCTCCAGCTCCATCGTCCAGACGAAAAGTCTTTTTCGTCCCATCCACCCCCGGCGGGCCTTTATTCACATCAACATCTAGACGACTGCGAATCCCATACTGCTCAGGCTGATGCAGTAGGACCCTTTCACAGAAGATGCCACAGCTCACGTCTACGACGATTTCTCTTACCAATTCTCGTGGCGTTGGTATCTCTAGGTGGTGTACTCGCTGTATCGTATTTCTTCGATATCATTATGTTTGGGTCGGTACTTGGCGAAGCGGGTAGTTTATTAAAACGGGATACGACGGATGGGTCGTCGACGTTTGTGGATCATAAACGTATGTGTTCATAGTACTTATAATGCATTGAGTACTAATACTAATGGACTGGATTGATCGTGCTGTTTTGATATTTGCAGTATACCTAATCATTGTATTCGTTGGCTTGTTCGTTGTTCTCGTACTCGCTATTTGTTTGAGTGCGTGGTGTTGTAGAGGTATGTCCTGAATGTGACGTGGTCGTCTTGTCCCCAAACCCCCACCCCACGTTGATACTAATACTAATACTAAAAACACGTGTGTGTTGTGCGTACTAGGGTCATTTGAAAACCCTCTATGCTGTCCTTGTTATCTATGCGCGTGCTGTGGTGGTCTAGGTGAGTATAGCGCTGAATGCTCGTAAATGCATAAACTGAATGTCGCGTATCTTTTTTTCTCCCTCTCTCCCCTCTCACACTTTCTCACGACTCGGATCTCTGCATGCTTCACATAGCCTGCCTCGAATGTATCGGATGCGGACTCTGCGCAGAAGGAGTCGAGCAAATATAGTCACGTCCCACCCACACCATAAGCTGGTCTACCTTTGTGTTGGGCGTCGTTTCTTTGGGTACTTATTTACTTACTGTATATACGTCTCGGTGAGTATCTTGCAACAACTTGAAAGTTCTCAAATATATTCTGACTTGCTCCTTAATCCACCCTAGCAATCACGATACATGCAATCTGAGAGTCGGATTGCCGCCAACTATAACTACATAAGTATAACTCAAACTTTGGGTCGACTCATCTGCATTGCGAGCAAGTTTCAGTCAGTCACCCTTTTTTTCGTTTAGTCTTTTCCATGGATTTTTTTTTTCGTTTTTTTTACTATGTTGTATATTGGTATATCATCGCGGACTCGTTCAGTTTCCTACTTTGCAATCCTTCCTTCCTTCGGTTTATCCTGCTTCGACTCCCTGAGGACAGTGTATATATCCACATATGAATTGAATTATGTATCCGTACAAACAAGTCGAGGCTGAGCCAAGCAAAATGTGACGGTTGGTCCAGGCAGGGGGATCACTGGGGGATCACGGGCATAATATATTGATATCCGCCACGCCCAGTGACTTACTTGCGCCTATGTACTATAAAAGAAGACGATTTTTTTTTTTTTTTTTTTTTCCTTTCCAGGCTGGTTCCTCTCTCTCATCTTGAACTCGACTACTCTCTCAGGAAGAACGTCTGGCACAGGCATACTCGGATGTTTATCAATTTTCGTTTTACTTCTACCTTCGCACCCTTGGCTGCTCTCGTTGTGCTTTGGCTTTGTCTTCCGCAAGCGGCTTCCGCTGGGCCTGTAGAGGTGCGTGTAACTGAAATTGCCATTGGGCATATGGTTATATTGTATTTGCTAACAGATGTAATCTGTGTTTTGTAGGGCGATCAAACTAGCCTGGAGACGAATGTACGTTGTTATTCCCCTCGAAGAGTTTGCTCAAATAGATGGCTCAACTAGAAGGTCTAATTCCAGGTTGAAAATCGATACTTACTCGGATTCATGGAACTTAACGATAGGGATTATGCCAAAATGAAGGATAATAATTATCGTGGATTGGTTAAGGATACTAAGCTGGGTCGTGGTATAATGATATACGAGGAAGGTTATGAGTACGTCACAACTGGACAAGAAACTCGCATCCCCCTACCGTGTTTTGATTGCTCATGATCATTTGTTAGACCGATTCTTGAGCTTGAGGGGAGGGTATGCAGAATTTCTGTTTCAATCGTGAGGTGGGAACTGATTCCAGCGGTGAGTTTATTTCCATGCTTTCTAGAGGGTATAGACGCGCCTGATCTATACACACCCATCTCATGGCAACTCCCTCTCATTAAAGCTCAACATCTCTCCCGAAAAGTCTCCCAAATTCACACCCAACATCCCGAAGACTCAAGACTGGTCTGAAATCATTAAAAAACTAATTGGAATGGCTCCGACTCAGACTCACACTCCGTCTATGCCTGGAGCTTGGTTCTTGAGCAAAAAACTTATTGAAGAAAATGTGCTCGACCTTAAAGCATCTGATTGCCATGAATATGGTAAGGCCGTTACCCTCCCCGGTTTCAGAAAGTGTTTGTTGACTGAGCATTGTTTCAGTTAAAGGCAAAGGCAAGCAAGTATCTGCTTGATGACCTCGAAGGCCACCGGCCAAGGCCCAAAGTAGAGTAGCTGCCTAGATTGTGCAAATCGTACATTATGTAATCCTTCGTAAACACGACCACGTTTAAAGTCACTACATAGTACTGCCGCCGCGGTATTTCCTCAGTCCGGTGAAAAAACCCAACCCGGCACGCTGCATGAGTCAATGACCATTTCCACCAGAGTATGCCCCGCCTCCAGTATTTCGTCCGTCTAATGGTACTGCGCGCAATTTGAACAAACTTTGCTTCGAGGTGGTAAGTGGTGCAAGCTATTGCGCAGCTGGTGACTAGCCGCAGACTTTGAATTAGTTCTCCCCTTTGCATGATGACCAGGCTACAAAGACTCTTGCTCGAGCGCTCATCAGGAGGTAAGCTCCATTTGTTCATTTCAAGCTTTCATGCGGCTGAACTAGCCTTGTGGCTTTGTTACCTGTTGCTGCCAGGAGTCAGGACAATCTACAGCAACGCAGCACGCCTGTTTTTTTTTTTTCCTCCTATAGCTACATAGCTTGCATTTCATCAATTCATCTCTTCTTACTGGAAAACCTCCAACATCACTCACTTCGATGAACCCTTCTATCGAGTTTTCCCAGTCCATCTTCCAGACGAAAAAATCTCTTTCCTCCCATCCACCATCTTGTCATTTTCCTCACACCCCAGGAGCATTCGGAACAAGACCTAGACCTCATACTGCTCAGAGGGTCGCCGGACTCTGTTGATCCTGTCACAAACGATGCCACAGCTCACATCTACGACGATTTCTCTTACCGATTCTCGTGGCGTTGGTATCTCTAGGCGGTCTACTCGTTGTATCGTGTTTCTTCGATATCATTATGTTTGGGTCGGTACTTGGCGAAGCGGGAGGTTTGATGAAACGGGATACGACGGATGTGTCGACGTTTGTGGATCATAAACTTGCGTAATACTTAGGCTCCTTCGAAAACCCTCTATGCTGTCCCTGTTATCTATGCGCATGCTGCGGTGACTATATGCCCGTTGATCTATCTAGTAACCTAAACGCTGATGATCTCCCTTCCCTCTTCCCCTCCAACCCTCTTCACAATTCGCACTACACATAGCCTGCCTCGAATGTATCAGATGCGGACTCCCGCGCAGAAGGAGTCGAACAAATGTAACTTTCAAGTCCCATTGACCGTCGTCTTTTAGGTGCCCGTAGCTCAAAGCGTCGACTAAATAGTAAACTGCGAGTGGTGTCCCAGTTAATGGAGTTCAAATTTATTGCTAGCCAGCCTTTTCGTCTATTCAGGCTGCTTCGTCATCATCTCGAGTCGTTATCGGATATAGATACAGGTGAGTTATGATTTATACCCTTCTGGAGGGATAGGCACGCCTGATATGTACACCCATGCAACCCTGGGCCCTCCTGGGCCTCGTTCAACCAACATCTACGCCCCTTTCGATGTTCTCCCCGTTTAATGGATGGTTTCAGTCCCTGGACGATGTTCAAAAGCCGTTTCTGATCGTGTTGAAAGGTTGCATTTAAAGAACAGACTATAAGCGCTATACCTCGAAATGAATGAACAAGCCCAGGTTTTGCGCTCATGCAGGACCTCATTAATTAATAGCAATCAACTGGACCTTGAATTACATATGATCAAAATTTCCAAACGTGGGATGGGATTGAACACAGTCAGTAGGAGACACAGGGCCCAGCACTGTAGTACGTATTGATATTGAACTCTTCTTGCTTAAGTACATCGGATGCTCAAACAAGGTCTATTCAGGCTTTGTCATCGTCTCGAGTCTTTCTCGGATATGTACAGACTATTACACCTGATCAACAAAACGCTGTCAAATAACTTTCGTGTATTTGAATCGACTCGGACTGTCTTGGGTGGTGGTCTATTACTTCAGGATACTCTGTACGTCACAGACTCGCAGACTCGCATGTAGCGTGTTTTGACGATGATGAATTGTTTCCAATGTTCATCTTTGTAGGCCGCGGCAGAAAGCTGTATGCGAGGTTTCAATTTCGCAGGAACAGTGGGCTCAGATTACAAAGGTGAGTTGATTTGCCATCCTAGGCGCGCATGATATTATACCTATCTGACTGACATGTACCACCCATGCTACCATCATTCAAGATCTCTATACCTCCCACTGTTAGCAACCCAGGATTATTTTCGCGATTTCTCTCACGAGGCCGCCAATCACCCGAACAAGCCATATCCCAGTGGCTTAACGGGTTGCAATACGAATACAAGGGACCACGAGCGCTATTCGCCAAACTGCGACTCGGAAGACTGCCACTTTCTAACACTTACACAAATGTTTTGCTCCTTACGACGGAACTCTTTAACACCAATCAGTTGTCAGATCTTGACGCTAATTGCATATCATTTGACGACGCATATGGGAAATCTTTGACTAGGCCTGAATATAATCAAAATTTCCAAGCGTGGAATGTGATTCAACCTGGGGATACGGCTACTACCACTGGAGCTACTAGGACTCAGTAGGGGTATGCCAGATGGAGTATGCACGGATATACTTACTGGCGATGAATATACAAGTTTGTACTTATCATTACTAGGAGATACGTAGCAGGAACCGGAGCTTTCTCGTTTGAGAGATTTCGGATCGTTCGGTCTGAAATCGCTGTGTGGACGATTCCGTCTTTACAGCGCTCGTCGCACGACCAACAACGAATGATATCTAAAATGAGAGGTAAGCCGGAGAGCAAAAGAAAAACTTATTTTGGACTTTACATCTTTTGCTCCTCAGGCCTGACGAGGGAGTGTGTTCTGACTATTTTGGTCTCAAGCTTGTTGATTTTGAGAAATATATCTTTGATACAGAAAGACTTGTTGAAGTTATAGGACCTTGTAGGTCACAAGTGGTGGGCGCATAGCGATCGCCGGCCCTCAAGTGTCGCGTGACCCAAAGCAGCTCAAAGCGCACTAACGTTTCTTTTCAATTGCACTACATACTACTAAGGAGACACCCTGCATCAACTACTACGCCCCATATCACGCTGCAGATTTATATAACATGACATTAAAACTCAAAAAAGACAGTATCAGCGTTGTAAGTCGTCTCCTTCAAGTCTGAAATGCATACATCTACTCTTCCCCACCCAGATGAATTTAAATGTCCCTGCCTCAGACGAGCTCAGACGCTGCATATTTCTCTTCTCCGATAACGTCCAATGCTATATCCACAAGAATTAATGCCAAACCTCGCGCTCAACTCAATCAGGTTTCCAACGGCTAATCACACCCTGTCTTGTTGAGGAGTGAAACGTCTGATACGCTCTGGGTTCTTGCAGTGTTGTCAGTATGATTTGCGGTTCAGGTTCGTGGTTGAGGCATCTCATTGTCATGTCAAGTTATGATTGTATGACTATGCATTGCATTGCTACTGTAGGGAAATCGACGAGGAAGACGCTATGGAAGTTTTCCCTTTCGCACTCGAGCACGATTACTTTTGACTCACAGTGATCAAGTGTCTACACTCGTTTGCACACCGCTTGAGGAGATGGCCAATATCTTACCTTTTAAGCTCTTTATTCGCTGGGTACGTTTACCGTGCACTCAAGGTTACGTGGTGATGATACCTGATTATGATCTCTGAACAGGCCATCTACCGTGAAAGTTTTTCCTCCGTTCACGAATGCGCGTAATAGAGCACCTATGACTGCGGTTGTGATTGATTTTCTGGAGTCATCTAACTTCGGAAAAAACGAAAGTTTTGAACTGCCCAGTGCATATGGAATATCGGATCATCGCTGTGGCGGTGGCGTTTCCCTATTTCCTTTCAGATCCTTCGAGTCGGTTTCTCCATCGTCATGTCCATCGTCATTGAACCGGATTGGAAATGCGGACATTCAAACAACAAGCACAAGAGCGCATTGATCATCGTACCTGCATTGGTATGAACCTGGGAAATGGCGTTTGGGGTGACCTAGGTCTCCGGTTCGCAAGTTTTTTTCGTGTTGTTTGCAATTACGATTTACGGTGAAGCCTGAGGTGGAGGTCCGGGAAGTGAAAGTAAAGGTGTGTTTGAATGCGTGTTACAGTAATACTACATAAATGAGGAGTGCTTTGATTTACTTCCTCTGTAGGAGTTTGAAGTTATCTGGGCCTACCGGCTGATGAACGCACGAAAACTCGCATGGGCCCCTGGGGTGACCGAGGACACTTCTCCCCCGTTCAAAAACAATGGACCAATGGACCAATGAAGGATCACCTTGGAGTTGTCGAGTTGTCGATTGACCTTTTTTTTCGATCCGGATAACGGCCGGTAGGTATATCAGTGGGGTTTCGGGGGTCCTAACTTTTTTTTCTGCTAAATTCAGGACATGACAGAAGTTCAAAGTATGTATCGTACCGCCTGCACAATGTTACATGTCAAGCTTCAAGCCTAGGCCTGACTCTTTCATGTCCGGCCAGTTTGTGAACTGCACAGTGTGGAGTCATTGGCCCCACTACGAGGCATCTTTTTTAGTTCGATGATACGTTTTTGAAGTTGGACCTGAGGGAGTGCGTGTGTCTGGCTCACAGTTTGAAATTCAAAAGATGTTTTTCTTCTTCTCTTTGTACAGGTTTTTTTATATATGTAAGGTTCCGTCAATGAATGCTGACATATACTTACCTACTTACCGCGTCACAAGGAAGGATGTCACTTTCACTTTGCGCCTGTGGGCCCCCCGGACCACCACTCTTTCAAAATGTACACTACACATACCAACGTTCTTCAACCGTGGCAGAAGTTCGAAGCGAACGCATTATAAAAGGCAGGGCCTCAAGCTCTCTTTTCCTTAGCCCTCTAAAGCTTGACTACCCACAAAAATCAACCAACCAACCAATATGATGTTCACTCAAATCTCGACTGCAGTGGTTTTGTCTCTCTTCACTATCCTTGCTGCCGCCTGCCCTGGAAATAACCCCCCAGCGACGACAACGGTGACTATCACCTCGGTATGTCGTTCGTTGCCTTTGTTCAATAGATGTGTTGAACATGCGCGTGAGTTGTTGACTGACTGGTTTACCCTAAATGACTCTAGCCTGTACCCACCGCTACTGAACCTGCTAGCCAGTGCGACACTAGTTCTATCCAATGCTGCGATAGCACTGAGACTGTGAGTCCAAAAAGTCACTCACATTTAACCCACTGCAATCCACTGACATTTCGCTTCACATATACAGGCTGGATCCGTAGCAGGTTCAGCTGCACTTGGCTTGATCGGCGTCGTCGTACAAGACCTCGACCTTCTCCTCGGGATCGATTGCAGCCCGATCAGCATCATCGGTGTTGGAGGAGACAGCTGCAGTGCATCCCCCGTGTGCTGTGAGGACAACAGCTTCGTAAGTGCCTGAATTCTTTTTTCTTCTTCACTTGAAGAAGTGACTCGGAAACAATTGAAATTGACAAAACTTTGGACTCTTTATTAGGGTGGACTTGTTTCTATCGGCTGTGTTCCTATTAATCTTAGTCTCTAAGCCGCCAGAAGGTGCCAGAAATGAATGACACACTCACTTTGGCTAGTCGTGATGGTATGCTCCTGGTCTTGCTTGTAGCGGTTCTGTAACTGTTTTCTTTTGGAACCCCCGAGTTAGGATCTAGCTGCGTAGACATGTAGTCACGTAGTCATACAAGATTGAAAGTGCATTGTCATTCTCTTACCCTTTTTTTCGTTTTCGTTTCCTTTCTTTCTATATCAAAGGCTTCAGTGGGTCCAAGTCAGGCTTTTCAATAGAGGTTGATTCTTCGCCTTCGGAGGTCTTCTTCAGTTTGGATTGGACACTGTCTGCTTTCTGTGTTTGTACAATTATATTGTGGCTTGTTGCGTTCAATGAAACTTGATGACATTGAAATCTTTCTGCCCGCTACGGATGCAGAGAAACTTGAACTTTGAAGAAAAGTGCTCGAGGACTTTACTGTATGTAAGGTTTATGTAAGTTAAAAAGTATTCCGCCGGCCCTGAAGCAAGCTTGAATGAAGCTTCGAAATCTCAATTTGAAGCTTGAAGTTGACTGCAATCACTTTTCGCACCCCATATCACGCCGCAGATATACAGTGCATATGCAAGAAAAGACAGTTTCAAAACGCTGTAAGTCTCCTCTAATGCAGCGTACACAAGCTGAAATTTGAATCCGGCCTAACCCCGCACGACAAAAAGTCACTGCCTCAGACGCAGACATCAGATTTCTTTCCTCCGACAACGTCTTATTCTTCATCCACAAGCAAAATCTTGCGCTCAACTCACATGGATTTCCAGCGGCTGATACACCCACAGAAAACGATGAGCCTGTTTCGTTGAGTGAAACATCTGATACGCTCGAGCTTCTGTTCCAGTTCGTGTACTGCGATAAGCGCTCTGATCTGGATAGGGTCTCTTTCGAGCTTTTGATGAAATTGGCGAGGGCAGCGGACAAGTATGGTATTGAATCTGCGTTGCAGTGTTGTCAGTATGAGTTGAGGTTTAGGTACGTCGGTTTAGGTATCTCATTGTCATTGTCAAGTTATGAATGTATGAGTATATGTATTTCAGGACAATCGATGAAACAGACGCTATGGATATTTTCCGTTTCGCACTCGGGCGTGATGACTTTCGTCTCATGATTAAAGTCGCGCCTATGGTCGTTTGTACACCGCTTGAGGAGATGGCGAATATCTTACCTTCAAAGCTCTTTATCCGTTGGGTACGCTACCGTGAACTCCAGGCTATGTTTATATGTTTACATAGACTTTCTACACCAGGCCATCTACCGCGAAAAATACTTCCGCTCAAGAATGCTTCACGTAATAGAGCACTTACCTCCGGAAGAGTGCTGCAGCACTTTCCCCACTGTCCTCAATAATGTTAAGAAGGTATACCTCAAAAACTTGGATAAGATACTCTCCCCGACATCCAAATGGAGTTTGTTCGTGATAGAGAACTTGGAGGAGTCCGACTTGGATGTGCCTTTTTGCGGTAACTGTATTGGGGGTGTGGTCGAATGGCAGCTATCGTTAGTACGGAGCAATTGGGCTGATCCTGATTTTGACCCCTTTATTGATCCTACCAACTAAATATACGGGCATCTGTGTCTGTAGTACAATTGCTTTGAAAGGCTGCTTTAGAAAAGCTATCTTGAAATGACCAGGCGCCTTCGATGGGCTGAAAATCTTGTACAAGCTCGTCTATTTCTGTGGGTGTAGCAGCCGCTGGGCCCGTGTGAGTTTAGCCGCGAGGTTCTGCTGAGTCGGTGGGGATATTGTGGGAGATGAGAAATGTGAGCCTGTCTGCGTCTGGGGTTTTGACTTTTGGATGTTTTCGTGCGTATTAGCGGTTTGAACTGATTTTCCATGAGAACTTGAGTATATTTTATTGAATAATGAACGACTAGTCGTGTCGCGGCTCGGAGCCGAGGGTCCCGGTCAAGTCGAACCTGCTGGCCCGGATACTTACTTCAGGGCCGGCGGTATATTAGTGTATTAGTCAGATATACTCACGTGATAGCTCCCCTACTTAGTACTTTACTCCCAGCCAGTGTCGGAGCATGGAGTCTCAGACAATTCTGCCATTCAAATCAATTTCAATGGGTACCGCGTCGAGTAGTAAGCAGGGGAGTAAGCAGGGGAGTAAGCAGAGTAAGCAGGTCCATCGTCTCTGACTTACCCCGACTCACCGTCACTAAACGGGCGCAAGCCAACCAATATGCGTATAAATCTCCAATGTTTTCTTCAACTAATCACTTTTTTATCCCTGTCAAATGACTGTAACAGTGACAATCTCTCCTACTTCCGATACTTTTTCGGATTCGGTGCGTGTGCCACCAGCTGACGATCTTGAGCTTTACGACGACGGTTCAGACGATGAGGAACCTACATCTTCTGGTTCTGGTTCTGGTTCTGGTTCTGGTTCAGGCTCCGGCTCTGAATCTGACGGTCAGACGCTTTCGTGTAACATTATAGACGCTACCTACTCCGGTTTCGACAAATCTACCATTTCCTCTCTCGTCTCAGAATACGGATCTTCGTCTGCTACAGCATGGCTAGAGTTTGACCGGTATCGTATTTGGCAAGCGAAGCCTGGTCAGATCAAGCAAAGCACGTTTCTTCCTGTGCAGGGGTACATGCAGCGTAAAAAATACGTATTTGCATGGGGTGACCCTTTGGTTTCTTCTCCGAAAGCGTTACGGCCTACTGCGAGTGCGTTTATTAGTTGGGCGACGGGTCAGGGACTCAGGCCGATTTGGTGCTGTGCGGATTTGGCGATGGAGGAGGTGCTTGCGGAGATGGGATGGAGCGGTGTGATGTGTATACATGAAGAAGTCCTTGATCCTGATCATATACTCGATATGACGAGCGATAAGGCGAGGGGGAAGGAGGGTGTACATGCTGTTAAGGATTTGAAGAAGAATTTGAGGAGAGCGGAGAAGGCTGATGTAGTTGTCGAGGAGGTTATTGGGAAGTGGCACCCGGAGGAGAGGAGGCAGGTTGAGGATGGTTTGACGGACTGGAAGAAGGCTAAAGGCGTCAAGGGTGTTCAGTTGGCTTCGGTTGGTTTTTCTCAGTTCGTACTTTTATCCATCTTCGCTCACTTATTCTTTAGACAACTGGTCAGCCTTGGATAGACGAGCAACACAGGCGGTATTGGGTAGCTCGACACGATGGAAAGGTATGTCGTTCTTCTTTTATATGTATCTTCTACTTTTCATCTCACATATCTCACCTAGATCGTTGGCGTTCTTATTCTGACCCCTATACACGGTCCCCACATATATCTAATTAAAAACGCCGTCTCTTTCCCCTCTGCTCCCCGAGGTACCTCTGAACACCTTATTCACACCTCCCTCCAACACATCCAAGCTGACGAAAAACACCTCGGGTACTCTATCACTGTAACGTTCGGCATAACTGCTTCAGATCATTTAGTACCCAAGGATAATCTATCCGGATGGAAGATTAGTTCGTTGAGCAAGGTGTATGAGAAAGTCGCCAAAGGGGCGGGGTTGCTTAAGCGAGGAGACTTTAGAGGCAAGTTTGATAGTGGGAGGTTGGACATGTATGTTTGTTATCCTCCTGATGGGTTTGGGTTGGAGGGCGTGAGGAGTTTGTTGAAGGTGTTGAAGAAGTGAGATGGGACGGGAGATGTGGCTTATTCTTATTAATGTGATGATAAATGTAATATCTGGTGTAATATCTGTTGAAAGAAATGTGGTGGTTTCGAAATCACCGATAAGAACCCTCTCAAAGCCTGTTCTGCGGGCCAAGGAGAATTCTAGTGTACCGGTTCATACACGCACAAGATACAATTTGTCGTATTGAGACGCAAAACTATATTGGTGTCAGTGGACTCGTTATTGTGAAGTGTAAGAAACTTACACTATGATACGTAGATGCGAGACGATTGAGTGGTCCACTCCCCATCCAGCGTAACACGATCCACGAATTCGTCAAATTTGACCTCAGTGATAGGAGGCTACGGGCACAAATTCGTGTATGAAATTCGATTGTGATGGAAGAGAAGAGTTCAGTCAAAGGAAAAGTTTGGTATTTGTCCCGCACCGGTGACGCAGATTTGCGAAGATCCTGCGAAGATCGAAAAAAGGGGGAACCTTCACCAACTTGCTAAGCGATTTTCGAATTTCGGTGAAAGGAGACTGGTCCCTGAACGGTTCCAGGGTCAGGATCTGTCAGGATCCAGTGAGCGTCATCGAAGGATAATCTAGGATAATGCATAATGATCAAGATTGCTCGTGAGTCAATTCATTCGTTAGGGGAGAGGAAATTGTAGAGATCTTCGCCACAGCTCCGAACTTTAGTGGACACTAGGTCGAGCTCTGTGAGATCAGTGAGATGATGTGAATAAATGAAGGACGAACTTGACTAAGCGAAGCACCTCCTTATAGACTTCTTGTCGATAGCTACCATACTCGAGCCTCGTACGGTGATAGAAATCCAATCCTGACCGATTGATATCATCTCTGACATCTTGCTCCTAAACTCCATAGCCAGTTTTTCAAGGCGATCTTCGCTGTTTAAATGAGCAATTGATACATACATCTTAGTGAATAACCAAAAATTCGGAAGTGAAAGACGAGGATGAGCATACCATCCGACTTTTAAGAATTTTCCTCTTTCCTCCGTCCAAACACGCAAGGCACGATCGTCAGCCGGAGGGCACCTCACTGCGCAATATTGAACACAATATTGTCAATCATGCGTGATTTGCCAGTTCCAGCGGATTGAACGAAATCTAGCGTGTGGAGAGGGGTAATCCGAGTGGAATGCAAAAATAGCTGCAAAGCGTGGTTGTGCAAGACCTTGGCTGATTCGCCACGGTAATCTTAAGTCCATGCTGGGGCTGAAATTTTTAGAAAGGTTGGTGAATTTGAGATGAATGTAGAAGGTTATTGTAGGTCCAATATTTCATCGTAGGCAATGGATTGGCCCGCGGGCCGCCAAATTCCAATAAGGTGTTCGGACATTGAAAATTCGCAAAGCGCTCTTACATAAGACTGGCTGCCTCGGCCCTCGGGCAGCCGGTTGAGATCGTGGGAACACTGGGTTACAAACACGGCTTTGCTCGTCGTCAGCGACACTCACAACGAACATGGTCGGCATACTTACTTTTTCCTATTGAAATTTTGCCTCTGATGCTGTTAACTCCTACAGGGCGGTGGTGATAGATATCCATACCCTAAATCTGTCTGGACCCCAGCTGGTGCGTGCTTTTTCCCGCCTCCCAGCAGGTCGTCTTGACTCATACACTCTACACCGTCTGTCTGTTTTCGCAATGCAATTTATTTTTGTGTTGTCTGAGTAAAGGTGGCTGGTGGGTACGACCCTCGAACTGGAAATCCAACACGTTTATCGTCGCTAGTGCGATTTTGGGGCTTTTGTATGCCGGACACAAAGTGAGCGCTGAGAAAGAGGTATGTGGTTGATTATCCTTCTCTTTTTCGTTTGGGCTTATTGTTTGATGGTAGCATCGATATGTTGCCCCGACTAGGGATATACCGTCTATGAAGGTGCGTTATTGGTTCGTTAGTTTCGGGCAAGCACACTGAGTTTCGTTTGTTTTAGTGGGCGAAACAATATCAATCGAAGGAATCTTCATAACACTGCGTTTTTGTGTATATCTCTCCTCCCCTTCTTCCTGTACCGTGCAACAAAACAAATAGAATCACCCCGAGAGATTTCCTTCCGATGCCAGATAAGTCTGTTTGGAATTGTCGAGGTTTTTGAGTTTTTTCGAAATGAATCATGCATGGATAGATGGATTTGATACGTATGGTGAATTCGTGGTGCATGGAAGTGGGGTTGATGTCGGAGGGCGGGCGGGGGAGTACGAACGCACGAAACCAGGGACCAATCCTACCTCGACCGGGAACTCATACGTTGTGCGGTATCAGAGTACTTGTTCTCCGTTCTCCAGACTCCACTCTCTATGTAATGCTGAAACCTTTTTTATGGTGCCTCGTTCGGAAATCTCAAGGGCGCGTCATCCCTCACATACTTAGTTGCTAGTCTCCCCTAGGCAACTCTGAGCTACGGGCGAGCCTTCGCTTATCAGACTTAGTTGCTGGTATACAGTACACGTCATTCATGATTCTATCCCTGCTCTCGTATCCACCACGCGCAAGCGTGGCCCTTCTCAAATATATTTATACTATTTCTGAATATTTTCTCTCGAATAATTGAACAGCCCTTTCAACTACCGTCCAAACAGGCACATCCCACAAAATACCATTCATTCATGTACGACACCTATGACTGCCATCCCAGTAGCAATTCCATCCACCTATTAATCACATGTCCATTTGTTTATAATATTCAGGTGGTGGATAGGTGAAGGTAGATAAAGGTCTCCACTCGCCAGAAATGGAGGTGCAATGAGCCTCAATCTTCACGCCCGACTTACTGAGCCTTCTAAAGAAACCCTCCACCGACAACTCCAACTCCAAAGGAATAACTTCACCTTCTTTGATCTTCCTGTTCAGTCCAATTGTTTGTTTCCAGGTTTTCAGAGGTCGTGCGATTACATATGGTTCATTGGCTTCCGTTTGTGTTTGGATGAGCAAGACCTCCTTCGACTTTGGAGTATTAAGAGGGACC
>JH815025.1:5350-16630 GCA_000296255.1 Omphalotus olearius VT 653.13
ACATGCCGCCCTAGCAGACGTTCCTCCAGGCGCATTCTCTATTTATGTCGATGCAAATACTCGCATTCAGATCCTGGATTCTATTCTACATCTCCCTCTGGCAGACAAGGAACAGTGTGCTGCTTTTATTCGAGACGAGCGTGTCCTCATTGTCTGGTCAAATTCTCTCGATGCTATTATTCCTACGTGTCAGGACTTTGAGGACCGTCTCATCAAGCTCCTGTGGCGGTCGAGACCTACAGGTCCTGATTCGCCCTCTCTCATGTCCAGCACTCAAGAGGACTCGGCTTCTGTCTCTGCCCACTCTCTCGTCTCTCGTTCTGGCATGCGCCATTCTGCTTCTTCTTCATCCCGTGGTGGCTCGAATCTTCCTCCTCCTCCTTCATCTTACCCTCCTGGTGCTAGCATTGCCGCAGCCGCAGAGGTAGAGCGTGAAAGCAAGCTTCGCGAGGCCGCTGGCCTTACCCCAAAGGTCAGGCGCAGGTGGTGGGGTAAGAAGTATACTCCAGACGAGGAAGAGCTTTCCCCCGAGCGCGAGATCATGCTTTACGCTCCAGTCTACAATGGTCTTGCTGCCGGTCTAGCGGTTGGTGCGTATGCCGACCTCTGTATTGGCTCTTTCGCTGATTTGCTTCTAGTTTTCATTGGTAACGGTATCAAGACACTCATTCGTGAAATGCTCCTCGACGGTACTTTTGTCAGGTTTGCTCTCTGCATAACCCTGCCATTTCTCTACTGCGTCTCTCTTTTCTTTACCCTGCAAATCCTTCAAAACGTTACCATGGCTATCGGTCCTATCGCTCATTACCATCAAAATTCAAAGTACTACTCTGCTGTTCCACCCAAGCCTCTTGCCCCGTCTCATCCCAACTCGGTCGAAGCCAAGCTACCTCACATCACCATTCATATGCCTGTTTACAAAGAAAGTCTCGAAACTGTCTTGGCTCCATCTATAGCTAGTCTCAAGCGTGCCATGCAAACGTATGCTCGTCAAGGCGGTACCAGTGCCATCTTTGTCTGCGATGATGGTTTGAGGACCAGTAAGTTGGTGTGTTGACGACGATTAATGACGCGTGCTGACGTCTGGTAGACATGTCTCGTGCTGACCGTGACGAGCGAATCCGCTACTACCGCAACGAAGGTATCGGTTGGGTCGCAAGGCCCCGCCAGGGCTGTCCTGCTGGAGGTGTTGCTCGTGATCCAGACGATCCTGAAAAGCAGGCCATCAGCGAAAAGAAGAGGCCCAAGGTTGTCAGCTACCACCGTGCCGGTCGATTCAAAAAGGCGTCCAACATGAATTATGGTCTCGCTCTCAGTTTGTGTATGGAGAAACATCTCGAGACTTTGGTCGAGAAGAAGATCTCGTCGAATCAGCCCACTAGGCGCTTTTCGATTGCTCCTGGTACACCAAAGTCTGGTTCTGCTACCAACCTGGTTAGGTCCGGTCAGTACGGTGTTCAGTACATGAACAAGGACGGGGACGACATGACAGTTGGTGGTCAAGTCTCACAGGACGCATCGGCTCATTTCAGTTCGGTTTCCTCGCCGTTGATGGGTGCATTCGCCAACGAGGTTCCCGGTACACCCAATCCCGCTGCTGATGAGGCCTACAAGATGGGTCTCGAGGCATTGTTCGCTGACGAAGATTTAGAAGAGGAAGCGTTACAGTTGGCTATTGAGGAGGTTTATGATGAATCGAGGAAACAGGGTGATGGTGAAGGCTGGAAACCTTGGGCGGCTAATGGCAAGGCGATGAGGGTCGGTGAGATCGTTTTGCTGGTTGATTCGGACACTGTCGTTCCAGAGGATTGTTTGAGGGACGCTGCTAGGGAGATGGCCGAGGACGAGAATGTGGCTATTATTCAGCACGAGAGTGATGTTATGCAGGTTGCGCATCATTATTTCGAGAACGGGATCGCGTACTTTACGAGGAGAATTAATAGGTCTATTGGCATGGGTGAGTGAAACTTGGGCCAGGTTGCAGTTTCGGGCTGACGTTGGCTGTATGTAGCATGCGCGAATGGTGAAGTAGCGCCGTTTGTTGGACATAACGCGTTTTTGAGGTGGAAGGCTATTCAGGATGCGGCCTTTGTCGATCCTGATGATGGAAAGGAAAAGATTTGGTCGGAGAGCAATGTCAGTGAGGATTTCGATATGGCGTTGAGGTTGTTGCAGCGAGGTTATCTCATTCGATGGGCGACGTATTCGAATGGAGGGTTCAAGGAAGGTGTTTCGCTTACGGTTGACGATGAACTCAATCGATGGCAAAAATATGCGTATGGTTGTAATGAGTCAGTGGGTCGGCCATTCGTGTTTTGCTACGTCTAATGTTGGTTTAGGTTGCTGTTCAACCCCCTCGTCTCGTGGTGGAGGAAAGGTCCCATTGCAAAGCAGATTCACAAATTCATGTGGAGCAAGGCGCCGATCCATTACAAGATTTCAATGTTGGCCTGTATGTCGGTCTTTTTTTAATATATGTGATCATGTATTGATATCTTTAAAGACATGTTTTCATACTATGGAATTGCTGCTTCTGTGACGATCGGTATCATCAACTATGTACTGCTCGGGTTCATGCTCCCCGTTGATGGGTTTTACATGCACTCGTTCGAGATTTGGTTGGCAACCACTGTCGTGTTCTTTGGGTCGGGGAATGTGGGTTATACGTTGTTAGAATATCGATTGGGACACAAACAGTTGGTGAGTATTGAAAACGCACTGTATCCGCGTGTGCTCGTGTCCCCCTGGTACTCTGAAGCTTACTTGAAACGTGTTATTAGATTTGGGGACTCTTGGAGAATGTGATGTGGATCCCATTCTTGTGAGTTTTTTCTTATCCGTTTCTCTCAGTCTGGCCTGGTTGCCCAGAAACCCTGAGTGGTGGTTGCGTAAAAGTACCGCCCAGCCGTTATCGTCCGTGCCTGATTCGAGTGTTGCCCGCGGACATGCGTTGGTAGTCGGGTTCATTCTACCATGGGCGTGCGTGTTGGCTGTCTGTCTGCCCGGTGCGGTGATGGAGAAGGGTCGTTTAATATGATTGTTTCTTCCCGTCGCTTTGCTTACGGTGACTAATCCCTTCCTCCTATCTCTACAGCTTCTTCTTCTTTGGAGGGCTCAGTATTCCCGTGAGCCAAGCGATATTGGCGCATTTGTTCTCGTACAATATCACTTGGTCGGCTACCATCAAGGAGGTGCAGAGAAGTAATTTCTTTAAAGAGATTCCAAAGATTATCAAGAGGTGAGTTTTCTAGATGTGTTCAAGAGAAGTGTCGTGCTGAGGCGTATATCAGGTTCTGGTTCTCCCTTCTGGTGTCGATCATCATCATCGTTGCCATGATTATTCTCAGCACGAACCTTGTTCCGTACGGATGGAGAGTAGACGGGTCTTCCTGGGCTGTCATTTTCCCACTTTCGTAAGTTGATTTGTTGGTGAGTAATGGAATTGTGTCTCAAAGTGTTGTAGCGTCGTCACGGCTTGTCATATCTTGTTCCCGGTGAGTTGGGCTTGACTGGTTCTGTCTGTTAGGGGGTAAGACTGACACTTCGTATTAGATCGTGCTCAATCCGTGGTTGATGGTGTTTTCGTATTGAGCTGGACAGGTCTCTTTCTTGGACTTGCATTATTGTTTATACCCTGAACTGTTTGTCCCTGGAGGCGACGTGTCGCTCCTTTTTGCACCGCTAATGACCGAACGAACATTTTTTTTTCCTTCTTGCTCTGGTGTGGCATTCACACGCGATTTGCTATCTGTTTATAGTATACATGGACTTCTGTACCTACGCACATCCTCATTTTTCCTTGTCTTGCAATCACGTACTTATATTATACCGTAGCTTACACTATGTCAATGGACTTTGCTGACTAGAACCTCATTTCGAGAAAACGCTGTCGATAAACTTGTACATCCTCTCCATCTGAACATCGGGCTCACGATCATACAAGTGGTTCAGGCCGCGAAGTTCCTCGTACTCATATTTCACGCTCATACCCGACTGTTGCAGCTCCTCGAGTGCGGCAGCTACATCCTGGGCTTGACGAACGGTTACTTTATCGTCAATGTCCCCGTGAACGACGAACGTAGGCGGAAGAGCGTATTTGCCTGGAGATGCAAGGAGGGTCTTGAGAGAAGACGCGACAGAGAACGAGGTGGGTGGGATGTTGGTGCCGGACAAAAGAAGGTCTGCGAGAATCGATCTGGTTCTTTTAGTTTGAGAGAGGTAGAAGGAAAGGGAAAGCTTACTCTTGAAGCATGTAAGAATAAAAGATGACTCGCTTATCATCTGCCGCGCACCCAGATACTTTGCTTCCTTCATCATCGGGGTTAATGAAAGGTTGTACCTCTTCGTTTGCAATCATCCTGCCGACGTAGGGCACCGGATGCTGCTTCTTTGTCCAAAACTCATCTTGTAGATCAGTGATAGGGTATATCGCTGCGATACCTTGTACAAGGGGAGGTCTTGGGAGTCCTGATTCGTCGAACCCAATGCCAGTACCGCAGAGCAGGGATAACCAGCCACCGGCGGAAGAGCCAGAGACGACAATCCGGGAAGGGTCTGCGCGGCTGGAAACTGCTTCTTTGAATGCAGAAGAGTGGACGAATGACATGGCAGCGGAACAGTCGGAGAGGATTGCTGGGAATCGAAATTGGGGCGCGAGACGATAATCTGCGGAGATGAAGCAGATGTTGTATTTCGATGGGGCGTTGAGGTGGTGCGGAGATACGGCTGCAAGTGTCCGGTCAGGATGTCAAGTACTGGCCGTTAGGGGCTTTTTACCTTTTCTTGTTCCCTGGAGTAGGAATGATTAGAAATGAATGCACGTCGTAAGGATCTAGTCAAGTACCTGCAGTAGTCCACCTCCTGCGAATTTTTGTTAGGGCTGTAGAAAGAGGAATGGGCTGATTGGAAACTTACCGTGCCACCATAGAAGAACGGGAGCGGGGTTCTCCATTGTCGCAGTCTCTGGCAGATATATGTCCATGTAGATATCAATGCCATCAGCCTGTTTGAAGACGAGCTCAAGGGGTTTAGGCGCAGTCATTGTGTCGTAGTGGGAACGCCTGATATGCTAGTACTAGTAGTAGGGAAATTATATAGCTGAGTGCTGCAGTTCGCACACATCTGATTGGATACTCTGGAGACCTGAATGTCTTCATGCTCTCACAGGAGAAAATAGTTGGAAGAGAAGGTTGTATCGTGGGTGGAGGCCAAGGCGGCCGGCACATGCCGGCAGTTAAAAAATTCTTTTCAACACCCACCGTCAGGTCAGTTATCCAGCATGGCACAACAACGTATGGCAATTTGGGCCGCTGAAGACATTGACGAGGACCTTCAAGATGTCGATCTCTCACTTGCCATTGGAAACTATGGCCAAAATGGTCACTTTGATGACGGTCTGTCCTTCACTCGCCTTTCTGCAGACAGGTTTTCAAGTTGCGAGTCCATTTTCTAGCTCACATTCAGCACCCCCAGATAGATGAACAAACCCTCGTAGCAATGCAGCAACACATGGCCCAGCAGGCAGCTTTTGCTCAAATTCCTGATGTGGTCAAGGGAGTAGGCCACCGATCGTCTGCTCAGGTCCGCGTTGTTGCTCACTACCTTTTCAGTTCATCGTGCATTTCCACCAAGCAGTGCTTGATAACAATCTTGCGGAGATTACTGTGGCCTACGAGAGTGGCTGGAACAAGTACACCGAAAAGTTTTATTCCCGGACAGAATGGCCTGAAGCCGAAATCATTGCACCTTTGGTTAATGACGGTGCGTGACTAGAGAACTCTTGGCCTACAATCATATCAATTTCGCCTCATTCAGATCCTATCTTTCTGATCCTCTATCGCGAGCTTTACTATCGTCATGTTTATTCACGTCTCCAACCGAACATTGACGACCGGTTCCATTCTTATGAAAACAGCTGTGAGCTGTTCAACTATCTCCTCAGTGAGTGCTGTTCCTTGGGGTATCAAATCTCATTCCGTAATCTCATTTTGTTTTCAGACTCTGAAGGACCAGTTCAGCTCGAACTCCCAGAGCAGTGGTTATGGGACATTATCGACGAATTTATTTATCAATTCCAAGTTTTCTGCACCTGGCGTTCAAAGGTCAAGACAAAAACTGATGACGAGCTCATGATGCTTGCTGATGGTGGAGGAGTGCGTAGTTGACGGCTTTGAATTGAACGGCTATTAACTCGCATATCAATAGGTTTGGAGCTCCTACAGTGTTCTCAACGTCCTGTACTCTCTCATTCAAAAATCCAAAATCAACGAATATATAGTCGCCCAGCAAGAGGGTAAATCTCAGGAAGAGATCGCGTGCGTCATCGCCATTTTACCTGCTCGGGATTCCCTCTCACCGTCTAACCGCAGCGAGATCGTTGGGGAGTATGGTGTTCGACCATTATACCGCATGCTTGGATACTTCAGTATCATTGGCCTCCTTCGTGTGCACGTCCTACTTGGCGATTTCACGCTCGCTTTGAAGGTCATGGACAATGTAGAACTTAATCAAAGGGTAAGGCTAATGAATGCAGTACTTTGTGTTGAATCTAATCTTTTCTCTAGTCTCCTTTCACGCGGGTGACAGCATGCCATGTAGCCACGTACTACTACGTCGGATTCTGCTATATCATGCTACGGCGATATCCTGACGCAATCCGAACGTTCGTGACGATATTAAATTTTATCCAACGCATGCGCCAGTATCACACACGGAGCTATCAATACGATCAAGTGATCTTATTCACATTTATTTCTGTACTTGCTCTGATATGGGTTTCTAGATAAGCAAGACGGCTGATAGGATGTATGCTCTCTTTGCCATTTGTCACGCGCTTTCTCCCAGCCGTTTGGATGACAATATCACGAACACTGCCAAGGAACGTTATGGGGAGCAACTGACTAGAATGGCCAGAGGAGGGTGAGTCACAATGAGCCAAAACACGGCCGATACCTGAATGGTTATTCCCAGAGAGGATGCTCTTCCAGCCTTCGAGGAGTTGTTCCTCTATGCTTGCCCCAAATTCATCAATGCCAACTCCCCACCATACGATGATCCCGCGGCTATATCCCAGATACTTTCTTCCTCTCCTGATGCTTCCCCCGCCCAAGGCCAAGTGGAGCTTCCGACGTCCGCCACTCACACCGACCCTGCCCACCGCCATCTCCGCCTTTTTCTTTCTGATGTTACAGCTCAATCGCCTGTGCCTACGCTTCGAAGCTTCTTGAAACTTTACACGAGTTTGGGATCTAAAAAGCTTGCAAATTTCTTGGACGCAGACGAGGAAGAATTGGTACAGAAGATGATGGTCATGAAGCAAGCTAGCAGGAGTATAAGCAGGGTGGGATCAGAAAAGGGCAGTTTGTTGGATGGTCATACTATCACGACGAGCGACTTGAACTTCATCATTGACGACGTGAGCCTCTTTTTTCTGTTCCATTTTGGCAATAATCTCATTCTTTTACCCTGTAAGAACATGGTGCACATTGCCGAGTCCACGATTGGCAGGAAGTATGCTGGCTGGTTCATTAAAAATACAGAGAGAACACAGAAGATTTTTGATGATTTGCGTAACACCCCGCTTCCCATTTCGTCAAAACCTGGCATCTCCACCAATAATGCGTCAACAGAAGCGCCAGTTAAACATTCTCGAACGGGCGGACAAAAGGTAGCATGGGGTGGAGTAAAAACAGCTTGATATCTTTGATTCGGTAGTACCGATGTTCTTGTACCTGGAATTTTGTAGACCTGAGCAATATGTGACATGTCTAAGGTCTTTTCCCGTGCTATGCAAATCGTATATATATTATATGTGGTGATGTACCAAATTGAAACTTAGTCTTTAGCTATCACTCATCACGCTGCGGTCACACAGCCTCTGTCGCTTCTCATTCTTATACCTTCATCATGCAGCATCTAGGGAAAGCCGCATTGCGAGTCACGAAAAATTACACCAAGGGCTATTCTGATACTCAAGCTAAAGTCCGGGAGGCAACCTCTAACGATGCCTGGGGCCCGTCGGGAACGCAGATGAATGAAATTGCGCAGTTAACTTATAATCAGTTCGTCCCTCATTCTTGTCTCGCCATGACTTTGAATATGACCCGATCAACGTATTATTCCTCTAGGGGAGATTTTGTTGAAATTATGGAGATGCTTGATAAAAGATTGAATGACAAGGGCAAGAACTGGCGGCACGTCTTTAAGGTATGTGTGATCCTGCCCTGCTGGCCAGTTTTGCTAATGATGGATATTCTCTTTTTTAGAGCCTGACGGTTCTTGATTACTGTCTTCACCAAGGCTCAGAGAATGTCGTGATCTACTTCCGAGACAACATTTACATTATAAAGACGCTTAAGGAATTCCAGTACGTTGACGAGGAAGGTAAAGATCAGGGTGCCAATGTGCGCCAGAAGGCCAAGGATATCACCAATCTCCTTCAAGATGAATCTCGACTGCGCCAGGAGCGTCGTGCGCGCGCAAATATGCGTGACCGCATGATTCGTGGGGCTGCTGGAGGTGGAGACGACGACTTTGATCCAGAAGAGGATGAGAATAATCGAAGACGGACATTAGAGCCTCACAAAGCTAGGGGAAATAAAGACGAGGATGATTTGAGACGGGCAATTGAGGAGAGCAAAAGGACCCTGGCACAGGAGAGGCTGACTGCCGAAGACAGGGATCTGCAGCAGGCGATTAAGCTAAGTAAGGAGGAAGAAGAGAAGCGTAGTAAGGCTGTGGAGGATTCCAATGCATCCGCGTTGTTCGATGACAGCAATCAACTGTACGTCGCGTTCCTTAATGGTATCAAGTCTTTGCTAAATATTCCATAGTGTTCCTGGTTCGAATTCGCAGTTCAGTCACAATCCTTTTCCAACGTTGTCTGACCCCACACCGTATACTGTTGGACTGCAACCGCAGTTTACTCAACTTCAACCTCAATTCACGTCATTTAATCCCTACCAGCAGCAGCTTCAACAAGAAGCGGCTCAGGCAGAGTTCTTACGCCAGCAGGAACTGTTCCAACAGCAACAGGCGGCACAACAAGCTCAATTGCAACAAGATGAGTGGATGCGACAGCAACTGCTGCTTCAACAGCAGCAGCAGCAACAGAGCTTGTTTGTGCAGCCGCCGTTATCCGTTCAGCCCACAGGTTTTAGGTAAGGCGTCTTCCGATGTCAGAATGCAATGCTTCTGATGCTTCAATATACAGTTCCAACAATCCCTTTGCACCTCGTTCTACGTCGTCGCCCGCTTCCCCGGTGAACAACAATACACTAAATCCTCCGTCGTTTAATCTCCAAGGAACTTATGCTAACAATCCCACCGACAATCTGCACCACCTCAGCAATCCACCTTCGTCCTTCTCTCAGTCTCCTTCCCCGGCACCTCAACAGCAAGGCGGTCGGCCACTGAATGTGAAGGCACGCGAAAATGAGAATCAGGAGCTGGCAAATTTATTTGCCGATCGAGAGGGTGGACAGGATACATTTGGAAATGTCGGCACATTGAGGTGGGTCAATGCGATTTCAATAATTCAGCCCCATCGTTTACCGTTCACCTTTCTTTTTCAGATACGGTCACAGCAATGCAGGACGTCTGATACCCCAGCAGACTGGTGCTCCTAACCGGCAGCACAACCCTTTTGCACTGCAGCAGCAATCAGGATATAACAATGAGCAACCTTTTTTCAGTGTTTGAGCCCTGTCTACATGGCTGCTCTTTATACTCTCTGTCTTGGTTACATAACTGGACATGACCACATCTTTTTTCTTGTGTGCTACAAATGTGTAATGTAATGAAATTTTTTTGAAGTGCTACTACTATGGTGATCAGAGGTATGCAATGCACACAGATATGCAACTTCATGAATATCTCCATGTCCATCCATTTCTGTGCTTTGTCAAATTTTTGTAAGGTATATTGGATGCATAGAATACAAAATATCAAAATGGAACACGAGAGGTGAAAGGGAATTGAGAGATATATGCAAAATAATGCTCGAGAAGGGTGACATTTTAGTGTGACTACCTCTGGAATGAGCAAAATACCCTTAGGTGCATTTCAAAAAAGTTATGTATCTATACAAGTATATCATATTAGTACTTGTACGAAGTCTTAAGGTCATAGGAAACATAGAAGACAATATACAGATGAATCTATGAATGAAGTAGTATGAGCATGATACAAGTGTGATGGTTTTTAACTTCCAACATGCCAGGCGTGCATGCCCGTGGCTTACCTATGTTGACTTTGTTGTCAGTGATTGAATATGACATGAGGCCGGCTATGCCGGTATGTGACTTTCAGTGACCTCTAGTGACCAAAGCAATTGCAATTCCCTGTTCTTCCTTGGTCACTGCCCGACACCACCCCATCCTCACGAGAAAATCCCACAAATTCAGGTTAAGGGTTTTGAATACAATTCATTAGTTCTATGTACTTACTTAAGGAATTAGTCTCAAGTGGAAGACATTAAAAATCAATTCTCAAAAAGTTGCTTATCTCTGATCACCATAGTAGGGAATGACAGAGTCAACACTAGCTGAAGTTATGTGAGCGAACGGCTAGCATAAGTGTGGGGTGGGGTAAAGAGCTTATGTGCTGATTGGTGAATCATGTGGTTTCCTTGGGCTGGTCCAAGCACTGAGTATAGGCAATGCCACCAAGACCACAGGCATTTGTTCATGTTTGCACAACTCAGCCAGCTCGTCTCGGCTAATGCTCACCAAAGATTGGCATCAGACAGGGATTTCATGAAAAAATGCTATTACGTTATAATCCTAGTTACACTGCACCCAGGCCAATTTTTCCAGTGAGAAAGTGCTTGAGAAAGAGTAAGAAACAGAAAAAGAATTTTATTTGAGAAAGAAATAATATATAGATGGACAAATTGATGGTATTTGGAGCGAAATGCAATGTGAAAGTCTCAGGAAATCACCTGATCTGTTAAGTGTGTGACGAGTGACAGATCTGGTATGAGGAAAATGTATCAATTGACTTGTCGACAGCACTGATATGCCGATTTTCAGCTCTGCATTAAAAAGACGTCTTTTTGAATAAAATTTGTACTTTGCAGAAAAGGGAATAAAGGAGTGATAGGTATCCCACCTAGTCATTTAAAATGTGTTGTAATATGGATTAACAATGCATATGATACAACTTACGGTACAGAATGTATCAAAGTTATATTATGGTCAAATACTGGTTTTAAATGATGATTGTTACTTGATGGCCATCCACTACCAATTCATGTTGAATGAAGTGCTAGAACACTTGTAC
>JH815026.1:2171-14849 GCA_000296255.1 Omphalotus olearius VT 653.13
AACCTTGGAAGTCTCTAAATCAAGCAGAATATCATTAGTTGTCTATGGAGGCATAAAAGTCGAACATAGACGCACAAAGCGGCGCCCGGCCTCAGCTTCAGGTGCTGGTGCAGCAACAGGTACCGGAGATGCCGAAGTAACAGCGGCCACTATGAATGTATCATATCAGAAAGACCATTATACAGAGAATTTTAAAAAACATACAACAGGCCAAAGCAAGGGCAACGAAGAATTTAGACTGCATGATGAAATGTAGATATTCCAAAGATCGCAAACAATAGAAGGCGGGGAAAAAAACAGGGGATAAAGCAGAGCACTTTCAAAAGACAATAACCTGGGAAGAGCTATAGAGCGAAAACAATAAGAGGTGCATTTTATAGAATGATACCTGAGAGAAATTCAAAGAAAACGAAGGGTCGAGTTGAAAGGGAACTCCCAAAAGAGAAATATATCGAGAAACAACTGGAATTCCAGATTTGGAAGATCGTTTGAAGACACATTCTGAATTCAGTGTGGCGGTGGTTTAGGGTAGGATAGAAGTGATGAATATACCATAACAACGAAGCGAGCGAGAGGTATGTTTTGAATGGTTCGACGAAAGTGGACAGGATTACCATTTTCGGAACAAGGCGACTGAAGGTGGGACCCACAACCGTAGTACCCTCTGACATCGGCAGGATCGTCAGCGAGCTTGACATGAAGATAAATGCAAAGCGAAAAATGGGGGAAAAAATTGGGCCCCGAGGAAATTAGAACGAGAAGAACAAACGTGCTCCAGTTTTCAGTATAGGCGTGGTGGGCTCAAAGTCTGAAGTCGAGAAGTTTGAAGATAGCCTAGCAAGGCCCAAGATTAGCCTAACTACCAGCTGGAAGACGCAGAAGACACACCTCGTTGCACCATGCGAGTGAGTCACCAGGTTCCGACTACTCGCATCGTGAAATCGTTACGTTGAGCGTGTCTCCCAAGAACTACCTGTTCTAATATTGCCCTTTCTTTGCAGTGTAATTGAGCAGGGACCATATGTCGAGTTTTATGCGACGATGAAGGCGAACTCTGAATTCGATTATGGTAGTTGAAAAAGCAAGCGTAGAGAGTTCCGCCATCAGATGACCAGGGGCTTACTACATGCGCTGAGAATCCGAAAAAGAATGTATTAATAATAACAGCATTATATACGTTTATACGTTTACGACTCGACCGCAGAAGAAAAAAACACAGCGTATGTATATATTAACCCCATTCCGAATCTTGACTTTGCGCACAAAGCAAAGCCGGTAAAACAACCTTCCTTCCACATCTCAAATCCTCCTCTACTCCCTCCCGAATCAACCGACTCCTCTCCAAGTCAATATTAGGCTCTTCAGTAGGATCGACTCCCTCTACCATGGGGTTCGCCTTCTCGAATTCATCCATCATGCGCCGCTGGTAATTCAATTTGCCGACGTAATAATCCCTCCTCGTAGTCTCTCGCAACAACGCCTTATCCCTACGCGTCTCCATTTTGGCGCGGCTCTCCAGGAAGGAAGGCGCAACTTGCTCAGGTAGAGCGCTGGCAAGTTGGTCTACAAGGTCAAGCCGTAAAGATAACCACTCCGACTTGGTTCGTGTATGATTGAAACGAGACCGTTTGTGCGTATTTGGTTGCATTCGCAACGAAGATGGTGTCTGAAGCGAACTGGAAGGTGCAACAGGAGAAGCAGGGGGGTACATCGTTGCCGTACGCCTGACAACTTGGGCCGGGGACAAGGAAGTAGGTTTCACAGCCAAGATAGATGCGGACCGCGAATGAGAGATACGAGTGCCTTTCGGAGAATGAGTCGTGGCGTTGTTCTGCTCCTGAGTCCGAAGTTGGTTCTGCTGCTCTTGACTAGAGAGAAAACTTTTCACCTCCATTAAAAGTCCTGCCGTCTTCGACCCGCGTTGGCTGCCAGCTTCAACAGTGACATTGCCAACGTCCCTAGTACCAACACGCCCTGCATCAGAAGCCGAATTTCCCCTTCCTTTGGCCGGCAGAACCGATCTCGAAAGAGTAGAATCCGCACGAGGACGTTTTGTGGGCCTGTGCTCCTTGCTTGCCTCAGCAAGCGCTACAATCGGCGACACTTGCACCAATGCAGCATCTACCACGCTGTCCTGCCGTGCGCGCTTATGTCCTTGCAAAGCCTTTGACAATCGAGGACTCAAAGAAGCTGAAGCCGCAGACGAGGTCGATCTAAGGTGAATGGGTGACTCGAGGTCGACGATTTCTGCTACGCGATCTACCGGGAGTCTTCTCCTCCGTACAGAAGGCGTGCGCGGACTCTGGCCATTATTCCGAATTTTAAGAGGAGAATTTGGAGAAAAGTGAAGAGGGCGGCCTCTGGCTTTCATAGTGGAGGGGGAGCGAGAAAAGGGAAAACGACTGAGCCACGCTTTGGAAGCGGTACTGGATGCTGAGCGGCGCGGGGTATATGTCAGATATTCTTCCTCCTTTTGACCTGCAGCAGCTCCAACATTCGAAGAAACGATTTCGGACCGTGTCCGCACAGTACCTCGTAACGGGCTATGAGGCGGGGAAGTGAGGGTAGCTTTCCGTTTTCTGGCTGGTGTGATATGGCCAAGAAGCTTGTCCTGGACAGTCCCAGCAGGAAGACCTCCCCGAGAGGACCCAGCAATAGCAGCGCGAACAGGTGACGAGTCAGGTGTCAGCCTCTCTATCCCGACCCCGACTCTCCCCTTCGCTGCACCACGAAAATTCGGACCAGTGCCCATCAATTGATGCCCATCCTTCACTCCCCCAGCAACGTCAGCCTCATCCTCCAGTTCAATTTCAGCATCTAAATCAAACGAAATAGAAGACCTCTCCCACAGCATAGCCTGTGGCTCACAGTCGCCTCCTTCCCCTTCTCTCTGGCTCTGACCCTCCGCAAGAGAGGCGAACAATTTGTGCGCCGTCCGTCCACGCTCGTCGTTGTCATCGTCAGAAGAGTCAGGATCAAAATCACTGCTGCTCCTCATAAGCCGGCGTTTCAGATTATCGTGCTGCTTCTGTTTCCCCCTCGCTCGCCCTGCCCGCTCAGCACATCCTTCATCCTCACGATGCTCAACGACCAAAGGCGAGGAGTCCACCTCCTTCGAAAACGCCGTACACTTGAAGAACCTTTTGCCCATCTCACGCTCCTCAACATCCTCACTCGCCCCAAGCCAATTCATCAACACCTCCACACGGCGTCCCAACCGCCCCGAACCAGTCTTCACAGGAGCACCAGCAGAAACAGAAGCCCATTTTCGTGCCGCCTTCCCCACTTCACCACCACTCCCTACACCAGCATCCGAAACGAGGTTCCTAATCGCTACGTCTTCATCTTCGTCTTCTTCCTCGTTCACTCGTGCTCCATGATGCTTCATGGTATCTCTGACTAGCCTCGACAATAATTTATTGTCGGCTTGGGGAGCGGATGGGATACTGAAAGAGATATGGCTAGTGCGTTGGCGACAACAGCTCTCGAAAGCCCTGGTTATACCGGCCCAGTCGAGACCGTTCAGGGCAGGATCAAGGGTGTTCGGGACGACGCGTTTAGGGCGGAAGAGGGAGACGAAGGATTGGAGTTCAGGAAGAGGAGAATGGCGTGACAGTGGGACGAGCTGTTTAAGAAAAGATCACGTAAGTTGCGTTGATACACAGTGTATCGCATATAAAACCCACAAGAGATCTAACAACTTCTCCTTTCTTCAATTTTCCCTTCGTCTCCTCTTGATATGCATTCCATCCTCCCGGAGTCATAGAGCTCACAGGGTTGATATAAACGACCACACGCTCGCTCTTCCCCTTTCCCTGATGCTCTCCAGCCTCGCCAGACCTTTCGTCCCGAATCATATTCCCATCCCGGTCAACATCAACGACATGGCATCTCGCAAAGCGTTCACAGGCGTGAAACCGTGTTTCGGATGGGTCCAAGGTGCCTAGAGAGCGGAGGATTGGATCGTTTTGAAGGCGTGTGTAGATATTATATTTATAACGGTCAAGGTGGATCTATGCGCGCATATAAGCAGAGTATAACGTTCCATTCGCCTGATGACATACCTTACAGCGAAACGCTCGTGCAATAGCCTTGAGAATGTCCTCATAGCCCCACGTCCAGGAGTTGATGAAAAAGTATGTGGTTGGGGGGTATAGCTTCAGGAGGGCTATCAGGCCAGTAGTAGCTTGCTCCTATGAGAGTTTCGAATTAGCCTATAATGAGTATAGATGCAACATAGTCGACTTGCTTTGGTCGGAACATCGTGCGTCTGAAAAACACACGCGGTATCGAGATATATCGCCTCTAATTGCTTGACTAAAGTATTGTCAACCTTGTCCTCATCATCATCTTCCGAGACAGAAAGATAAGGTTGTAGAAACGGATTGTGCTTGATCGATTCCAAGAACCATGGCTCTGCACGAAAATCACCCGTATGGAGAATTGCACCCTCCGAGCCTTCAACGAGGAACCTAAAATGCATGATCAATCTCTTGTTAATTTAAGTAAACGAGCTAGACGCACATGACAGCCCCAGGACAATGATTCGCTTCAAACAGAGTAATCGTCACGGCCTTATTATCCTCTATTTCGAACCTCGTAGGCGTATTCAAAGGGAAAGGTTTCAACAAATCTCTCGAGCCTTGGTAGTAGACCGTCCCATCGGGTCCCGTCCAAGGGTCGACTTTTAGATGCTTATAAGTCCGGTGCCGCTCCGAACGAATCTCCTGCTCGAGTAGTGCGCGCTCCTTGTACACCTCGTGCCGCAAGAGCATCTCTTTTGCGTCCGCGGAACATATGACGGTGGAGCCGAAGGACTGATTTTGCAGACCAACGATGTGGTCTGAGTGGGTATGCGTGAGAAGGTATACTTTTGGTTCGGTGAACGGTAGTGGTACGTCGATGAATGATGCTGAAGTAGGGGTGATATTGCTGAAGGCATCGACACGGATAGGGTAGGGTAATGCAAAGGAATGGAATGGAGCACCTGCTGGCATCGGAAATGTCGAGAATTGAAACGATTAGAAAATTCCTAGAGTAAAATAAATCCCAGTTGAGAACACGACTCCACAACACCCAGATTTCGCTGTACCTGTGCGTTTCCCCATGAAACACGAAGAACCCAGACAATTATTGGTTATTGGTTGCAGAAGCGAAGTAGTGTCTTGCTGATGTATGCAGCTGGCCGTAGCAGCAAATTATGTATTCCGAATTTTGATTTGTTGACCACAAGAAGTGCGCGAAAAACCTAAAACAAAGTGGGCGACCTCTTTCGATTCCAGATCTTCCTTCAGAGAAAGCGACAAGTGCCTGAACATACTGCAAAATTAGTGCACGAAAAGTTTCGGGAAAGCAGACGAACCAAGGCAGCCAGTCAACGAGGTAATAAGTTAAAGAAAAAGGAGAGGCAGAGGTCGGAAGCGAAGATGTTTTGAACCGTGGACAACTTGGGGGCCCCGCTTGTGGCCCCCGATGGATGACTCATACAAGTGATCATGTGATCATTACGCGTCAGCCCGTGCTGAAGCCGCCCGGCTCAACGTTCCTCTTTCACGACTCTTCAGCTAAAAAGATTTTACATTGTACGTGCCATGATACAAGTGTTTTATTTGAAATTTAGAGCCAGGGTTCCTCAGAATAGAGAATAACAGTAAGTAGAGCGGCACAAGTGATGGGATAATCATGACGTGGACACTGGACATAGGATGAACCTTACGCCTCTCACGGATGCAGCAAGACTTTAGTATAACCATCAATCCTCTTGTCAAATTTCTCGTAAGCCTCAGCAGCATCATTAAGGGGAAGGTTATGCGAAACCACGAAGGATGGTTTAGCTCGTCCAGATATGATGAGGTCGCGCAAGTATCGGTTATAGCTCTGATGCAGAAACAAAGTCAGTCAGGATTGAGCATTCTATGGTCGAGTCCGAGAGGATAATTATCGATGAGTATTTGCTCCGCACCTTGACGTTACACTGTCCAGTTCCGAGACTAAGACCTTTCTCAAACAGTTTCCCTTGAAGCGTCGGTCAGGATTAGCGCTCGATTAAGACTATGCAGAGTAACAAGAAATCATCACCCACCGAAGGGGAAAGAGATATATCCTCTGCGATATCACGGATCTCAGGACGGTAGACCTACAAACTATCGAAACTTACTTAGCAGCAGCGGAATCCGGAGCACCTGGATCGCTGGGAACGTATAAACCTGGAATTCCAAGCCCGCCAGTTGGTCGTACGACACCGATGAGGGCTTCAAGAACAGCGTTTGGTTGTTCAGTCTTGCCGTCTCCCGTAACAGCCTGATAGCCAACCGCTGCACCAGGCAAGTCAAACAGATGTAGCGTATCAACACCGGATGATCAACTGACCATCTACACCGCGATCAACTTCATCTCTGTCATAGACCCATATGAGTCAGTGTTCCTTTGAACAACGAATGAGAACAACTTACCCTCCTCGTAGCTTCTTGATTTGTTCCACAGGATCACCCTCACCAAAGTTAATCGGAACAGCTCCAATATCCTTCGCCTTGCTTAAACGCTCGGGAACGCGATCAACAACATACACATTCGAAGCACCTCGAATAATCGCCGAGTAAGCCGCCATGAGACCCACTGGCCCCGCGCCGAATACTGCGACGGACTCGCCAGGCCGGAATCCCTGTTACGAACCGAATTACGTGAGCCACAGTGCGCCAGGTTCACTGAGACGTCGGACATACAGATAATTCGACCCCATGCCACCCCTGATGGTTTGAAGTTGATGTCGATGTCAAGATTTGCTAATACTCGGAAGTAAAGAAGATAAGTACGCACTGTCGGAAAGATATCTGCCAGGAGAGCAAAGTCTTCTTCGTGTTCCGTTCCTGGTGGAAGCTTCAAAGCATTGAAGTCCGCGAAAGGGACACGAACGTATTCCTTTACAATAGTCTTTAGACATGTGATGATTGGATATAGTGAAGAAGGACTCAAATACCGCTTGACCGCCAGGATATGGCCCCATCGCGACATATCTGATAGGAACTTGCTGAGAACCGTCACATGCTACAACACTGTGCGGTATCTTACCCGTACGCTCTAAATGGAGGTTAAACAGAATGTTGAAGACGAATCTCATGAGGGTGTTCCGAACTAACATATACAGGACGACTTACCCGCCTGCCTATAAAACAAAGGTTCAGTGAGTCGACGATGGTTTCAAGACCAAAGTTTACATACGAATCCAGGATTGACATGGGTACAAAACGCTGATCGTCCTTCTTCGCAATTAGGACATCGACCGCAAGCAACGTTGAAAGGCATCACGACACGATCTCCCTTCTTCAAGAGCTTCAGTAAGTAGCATTTAGACTCGGTTTCATGCACAACAATCGAAGGTCAAGCATCGACGAACCGTTACACCATCACCCACTTCCTAAGAGACCAAGAAAGCAATCAGTGTGAATGTGAACTTAACGAGCTCAAACAAACATCGACGATTCCCATACTAGCCAGTTGGTAAGAGATTTCGTGAATCAGTCACGGAGCACTATAGATGAATAGGATTATCAACGAACTTCTCGTGCCCAAAGACGATCCCTGGCTCTGCCGCAGTACGACCTTCATACATGTGTAAATCGCTGAAAGAAAGCTGAACCGACAAAAAAGGATGATAGCAGTGTATTGACATACCTTCCACAAATGCATGTTGTCGTGACTATCATTAGAGTTAGTAAAAAGCCGACATTACGATGCCGAACAGTGAGGCGCCAACCTCTGACAATGATATCGTCTGGATGTAAGATCATCGGATTCGGCACATCTTGAATAGATACTGTGAATGGTTTTTCGTATACGACTGCACGCATTGTCACAGATGTCAATTATTGCTTGCTGGGTTGAAGGATCACAGTGGGGTAGGAATCAAACACAATCTCTAAGATGAAATTGTTATACGAAGGCCACGGTCATATGGTGTGATCTAATGACTTCATTCTCGGGGCGGAAGATGTCAGCTGCCTAGAGGTGAGAGGAATCACCACATCACGAGTAGAGTCTGACTTGCACGGATGTTTAGCTGAGAATGTCAGTGTAAGAGGTCGATGAAGCTTTACTAGATGCCTTCAGGGCTTCAAAGCTTCAATACAGTCGACGATGATAGGAGAGTAGGAGCATGGCGACATAGACATAGTATTGTCCTTTCCAAGTATTCGAGTCCAAAGCACAGGCATCTCATCCTTCCTTCCCTCACAGCTTAACCCTTCTAACCTCCCACTTCACCTTATCCTTCTCCCCATCCTTCACAAGCACAACAACCTTCCCTGCACCCTCCGCACTGACCGACCCAGCATCCCAATGATCCAGTCTCCTCAACTTAGAACACTTCCACGCCAACACACTCGCAATCTCATCGTTCTTCCTAATCCTACTCCGATCCGTCATAGCCATACCATGACCACCCTTTACCCCCGAACCAGCCACCGCCTGCGCAGAAACTTCATAAAAGAACTTGACCCCATGGAACGTCATTAACTCGTGTGCGCTAGATAACAGCGTTGCCCATTCAACAACGTTAGCATTGATACCCTGCGAATGATTCCCCAATCCACTTCCACTTCCACTAGCAGCATCACGATTCGTACCTCCTTTCTTCCCTAAATCAAGCCAAACGAGCTTCGGAGCGCTCTCAACGAGTCTCCTTACATCCTCCATCTCATTCCAACTCGCCAACTCAATCCTCTTGATACCCGTTCCGAACTTCTTCAGGTTCATAAAGAACACATGGTCGTTATTTGCTTGACTACTCGACCCCGCGAGACGAACGCCTTTGATCGTTTCTAGCGGTCTAGGTGTATCACTCGGACATGACAGAATCGCACTAGTAACTTCTTTCGATGCTTTGAGTTCTCGGAGACGCGGGAGAGCATTCGGTGGGAATATGAGTTTGTTTGATGTACCAGAGCCCATATCTAGATGGAGTATCTCGAGGTTAAGATGGGCGGAGAAGAACGTCGTTGCTGCGTCGAATCCGGCGATTGGTGAGCATCGGAGGTTGGTGAGTGTTAGGGATGTTAGGTTTGGCCAGCGACCGAAGAGGAAGAGGTCGTCGGCGGAGAGGTGGGCGTTTGGGAGGGTGCGAGGTTGAGTATAAATGATATCAAGAGACTGAGATTGTTGTTGTGAGCATGTTGGATGGAGGTGTTATTGTGAGTGACGTTACCTGCAAGTTGGGACAGCTATTGAGCATTCCTTTGACGCGAGATAGCTCTGGGTGTTTGCTTGAACCATAAGTGTGTCGAGTAGACTTTAAGGAAACGGTCTTTAGCTCAGGCATCTGACATTATAATTAGACATCAGCATCAGCGCACGAAATCATTGAAGGAGAGTACCTTACCACCAGAGCCCGCACGTTCCCAGATTCCTTGTTGGAAGGTGAGAAAACGAGATTATCACTAATCTCCACCTCGCGCAAGGAACTGCACTTCATCAATGTAGGCCACACATTATCAATCGACATCGGCGAGTGATTACTCTTCCACGCAAACGACGTGAGATTCGTCATCCTCACCAACGCAGAAACCAAAAATCTCTCCTGTTTCTCATGCATCCCAAGTTCATCATCCGTCGACTCCAAATCCGTATCCGAACTCAAAATCCCCACAGGGACCCTAACCTCCCCTTCCCCCTCCCTCTCATCCAAAATCTCCAACCTCCTAACATTCCTCGCCAGAGACCTATGAACATTAAAATGATTCCAAACACTAATCGCGCTGATTTTACACTTCACGACGCGATAATCGAAATGCCTAGGAAAGATGACACCGTACATCCTCTGACAGGACAACGCGAGATTTAGTAAATCTTTCTGCGAATGTACATGAGATACGATGGAATCGAGAATCTCCGTTGGTTGACGCGTAATTAGCGTTCGGCGCGAAGGCGAAGACCCAACAAAGGGCTCGACGATGTTCAGGAGATGTACCGAAAGCTTGTGTTCCTCCGGTGTCAATTTGAATTGACACCCGCCGATTCGGGAGGGTAAGGAACCTAGGAGTTTGAGCAGGACATTGAAGGCCTGGAAGGGGTCCTTGGGGTCGTATGAACTGAGGTTTGTGTCAATTGGCACAGCTGCACGTCGTAGTCGAGCTGATTTGGCGTTTGAGCTGGCGGGTTTGTTCGAGATGCCGCGGGTGCGGGGAGAGGTGAACGTGGTCGTGGGTGGGCGTTTTGAGGAGGACATTTCTGCTGCCTGTGAAGCAGCGGGATAGGTTGGTTATCAGGACACAGCTTACACGATGAAGGAGAGAAAGGTTGGTTATCAGTTTGCATTTGTTCTGTTGATTGCCGATGTATTGAGGACCACCGACGTGATAGGTACATCGACACGTGTAGATTCTGAGGAGTCAGAGGACGTGTCGTAAAGGTGGACTAAAATCCGCTGAATCTGTGTGAAGTCAAGTGCCGTAGCGTTTGTAGCTGCCTGCGTGCCGCCCAAGTATAAACTTGCCCGTAAGCTCATCAGCTTGGTTGTTCATGGCGCCACATCGCGCAGTTTTGGGTAATCGACATTGTCAACGAAGAGCAGCTTCATAAGAAGATAAGATAAGTATATGATGCGAGATTCGGAGAACTCTGATGGTCACTGACACTAGAGAATTTCCGCGTGCCAGCCCATGAGATATTCCCACTAAACATTGCAGTTAATAAAACGACACCTTACAAAGGCTCACGAGTCGTGAAAATATCCCTTCTGCTTCCAAGTGGCGCCCAGGTTCGTTCGGCTCAACGGTGAACTTTGAAGAAGAGGGCTGACATAGGGGTTTACAATTTTGTTGGGTGGGAATATTTCAATCCACAGACCCCGTTCCAGGCCATTCTGGATTCCCTGGATCCCTACTGTAGCTGCATATCGCAGTCAACATTGAAGGGGGGGTTGTAATCCCAGAATCCTTTTTCGCAAAAATTCCTGTGTTCTTATTGCGCCAATAGTACCGTTTTTTTACCTTCATCTCGACGCCGTGGCTTGATTGTTGTCTTCACCAAAGATTTCTCCAGTTTGGACCTTTCTAGCTCTGTGGGCCCTTCGCAAAACCTCAATATCGTCTCCTAGTGCCTTTCTGGTCCATCTATTCCTGTGAAAAACACTCGGCAAACCTCGAGTTCATCTGTACTGAAGAACTCGTCCAATCACTACACACGCTGCGGCTCTGCACGCACTAGCTTGTCTCAGATGTCAGAATTGCAGCCTATAATCGCCACGCAGGAAGATGGATCACGTTTGGAGCAACCGCCTGAGGAGCAACCAGACCCAGCGCCGATTACTGAACAGGAAGTCGGAGAGTATCGTGAGCAGGATAGATATCTCCCAGTGAGCCCACTCGTTGCTTCTTTCTTTCCATGAATCCGTTCTCATTCATAATTCTTTTGCCCTCGTTCCAATCCCATCCCCGTATATCATCCTCAATCTCACTCTTTTTGGCGATAATCGTTTGTCGGTTACACACAACCTCAGATAGCCAACGTCTCTCGAATCATGAAATCCTCCGTACCTTCTACCGCCAAAATCGCAAAAGACGCTAAAGAATGCGTACAAGAATGCGTTTCTGAATTCATCTCATTCATCACTTCTGAAGCTGCGGAGAAATGTCAATTGGAGAAGCGGAAAACTATAGGAGGGGAGGATATCCTCTATGCTATGGCCACGCTGGGTTTTGAGAACTACGCAGAAACTCTGAAGATCCATTTGGCTAAACTACGGGCTGTGAGTGTTGTCGTTGGGTTCTTTTTCTCACAATGAATTTGCTTGTTAGCATCAGAATAACGCTTCAGCGAGCGTTAGGTCGAATGACAGAATAGACGAAGAATAATAGAAGGCTTATTATTAACATTGTTGTGGGTCGCCTGCGAGTGAGCACGGTTTATTTTTCATACCAACCACGGCGGGCTGATTCCTTCTCATAGTTTTTGTATCCTATATTTATTGGTACTGTATCATAAATCCAAGTGTTCCTAGCTTCGCTATTCTATCATACCCATTATCACTATTCTTCGCTTCACTTCACCCTTGTGACATCCCAATACCCGCCAACCATAAATCCTGTGAGGGATCGCCCCGACCCTATCGATTCCTCCGCCCTTTCTGCTTTTTTCGTAAACGCTTCAAGCGCAAGCTTTCTACTCATAATCTCATAACGCGACTAGCAAGCGGTACACCCCTCTGACCAGACCCAATCATACCAGGCTACAACAATTCCTATAAGCAAAGCATGGCCCCACCAAAAAGAAAAGAAAACACTCGCAGTAGGCACAAACCCCCTCCTCAAACAACTCTCAATACCCCCACAAACCCTCCTATGTTCTTTCCACTCCCTCAAATCATATTTTCTTCTCCTACGATCAAGCCTGATAGTACGCGCACACCCATGACACTGTACTTCATGTGGTTTGATACTCCCACTTACGATCCATACTTGGTTTTCGAGCGCCCGGCGTCGTTTGAGGGTTTGGATTGCGGAGAGGGAGTCTAGGAGTTGGGTGTGTGTGGTGGGAGTTAGGTCGTGTGTGAATATAACTGGAGCTGGGGTGGTACTAGCGCCAACGGCGCCGGGGAAGAGGGAAGGGACGGCGGGAGGGTTGGGGTGAACGCTACTTGTACGCGGGGTTGTCATGAAGGAGATGTTAACGATAAGTTACGAGGCG
>AHIW01001450.1:0-15782 GCA_000296255.1 Omphalotus olearius VT 653.13
ACTCTACTCTTAAATACTCAACATGTCTGGCCGTGGCAAAGGTGGCAAGGTAGGACTTGTGTGAACGAGTACAAATTTGTCTCAGGCACTGACTTTCATGGTGCCTACCAGGGACTGGGAAAGGGAGGCGCAAAGCGTCACCGTAAGATCCTTCGTGACAACATCCAGGGTGAGCCCTATTTCAGTTTAATTTATTTTCGTTCAATCACTCATTGAGCTCAGGTATAACAAAGCCTGCTATTCGTCGGTTGGCACGTCGTGGGGGTGTGAAGCGTATTTCTGGTTTGATATACGAGGAGACGCGTGGTGTCTTGAAGATCTTCCTTGAGAACGTGAGTGTAATGATGATGACCATTCAATTGTGTATTCAGTCGGTGTACATCTCAGGTTATTCGGGATTCAGTGACATATACTGAACACGCAAAGCGGAAGACAGTAACCGCTCTTGATGTTGTTTATGCTCTGAAGCGGTCAGGGCGCACTCTGTACGGGTTCGGTGCATAGGAGGTTTACCGTTGTTCCTTTATATGTGTAATTTTTACTGTAATTTATTGTCTTCCTTTTCTCCATCTCCTCGCTGTGACTTGCCTGGTGGCGGATCTCCTGCAATCCCCCGAGTATGCGGCCTTGGTCGTGATGTGCATTCAGTGCTGCACACGTTGTGAGTCAATTGATTTTTGCAGAACATGTTTGAATTGCTAATCAGTTCCGGACATCAAATATCCTTGCGGGGGAGTGGCGCAGGACATCAATCCCGACATATAGCCCTTGTATGTGGAACTCCGATATTATTCCGTGTGGTAAATTCTAATAAGAGTAGTAAGCGTGGGCCTCCGTGTACTACGCGTCTCACACTGTTGGATCATCGTCCACCGTGTGCAGTATCTTTAGGTCTTCAACAAGATGTCGTCTATGTTTTACGATGTACCTGATCATCCAAATATCTCGCTACCTAACGAGATTCTCAGTCAGATATTCTCAAATCTTTCTCCCCCTATTCTGGCAGACCTCACACGCGTTTCTCATCGCTTCAACGACGTCGCAGAACGTATTCTTTACTCTTCCATCTTTATTAGGGACACGCTCTCTGAATCGTCACCGCATCCGTGGCGTACCAGGAATTGTTGTCACTCGATCCTTCGCCGCGCACATCTGAAAGAAAGCATGAGGGGTTTTCATATCCGATGGCAGAAGTGTCCGCAAGCTCCACCGTCTCATATCAATCATTTGCCAGCTTCTGCGAAGCTAGCTGAGGCGCTGCATCTATTAGTAGCACTCGAGTCCTTGGAACTTTGGCTTGGACCAGCCAACACAGGTTCTCCTCCAGGTGCTCTGCACCCCATCGAGTGGATAATTCGCGGTTGCCGTTTCCCACAGCTGTCCCACTGCTCTCTAGGCGCAGAGATGACCAAACATTCACCGGCCTATTCAGGCATCCTAGACACATTCTTGTCTTCCCTGCCTTCGTTACGGCACTTGAAACTTCTTGACCATCATGCGCCTCTAAACGTCCCTCCTGACGCATTGCCCAGTCTATCTTCCTTCCGTGGTTCACCCGACACATCAGCCTTTCTGCTTCCGGGTAGACCTGTTCAATTCCTTTCGCTCGTCGGCCAAGATTCCGACGTTAACCGGGAGAATCTCCCGCGGTTCGCGCAGACTACATTGTCTCTTCGATATCTGGACCTCTCCGCTATGTCGGTACGACCAATTCTACTCCGTAACATAGCGGCCTATCTTCCGACTATAGAGGTCTTGAAGATAAGGTTGGCTTTACGTCACACATTGCACTATGCATTATCTGGAATCGTGAGTTTTCCTCCCCTCGTCCTTTTGATCTCTTTTCGCCGAGTCGTTCTTCTCTTCGAGTCTTATGCCCTTTTTTCGTGGGACCCTACCAGCGGCTCCTAGCAGGACTATCTTCTGTCCTTAACTCATTTCATCGGCTGATCTATCTAGATCTTTCACCTACGTCAGTCGCTGGCGCGGACTTAGAGGAGGAATTAGGGCTTTGTAGAGATTGGTGCCGTGCTTGTCCGTCATTGAGGAAGATTGTTTTCCCATCTCACAGAGAGTGGCTTCTTGACCCTCAGGGTGTATGGGTTCCAGTTGGGAGGACATGATGCAGGTCACAAGCTTTTGCTCGTTCTCAACGTTCTGATTCGTTTTTGAACAGAGGCAAAGCGTTTGTGCTATTTTCAGCACCACGCTTCGCAATTCAGACTGTGCCAATTCACCGCAACAGCAGCCTTGTGTCCCGTGATGCCCTCGTCAATCTATGGCCAAACATATATGTATAAATAATCGCTCAATAACTCAAATTCTGTGCAACCGTAACGAAGTCATACTAGTGATCCTACAGCTAGTGATATACATGAATACATGCCGAGCAACTGTCGAGAGTAAATAAATAAAAAACATGATTAGTGTTCCTGACCATACATGTGTCTCAATCCTGGGGTATCAAGCAAAGTGAACGGTGGGTCTAGCCCGACTCGTCTACGAAAATATCGGTATAGTGTTCGAGTATCGTCTCAATCGCCTGGAGAAAAAAATTTGTACAACGTAAGCCTAGCTGAATTCTTTTGAAGAAGGCTCAATGCTTGCCTGATTCTGATGAGGCGCATCTGCGATACTGTTGGATACTCCGGCACTAGAGGCTGACTGGCCAAATAGAGTTGGCCCAAAAACGATCGCGAGATTCTGCGTCGTCATTGAGTTCTCGGAAGCGTGTTGATTGATACTAAGAATAAAATTGATTAGTACACCGTTAGAGTAGAACAGGATCGGATATAGGTACCGATGTAAATGTCCCAGGAGATACTTCAAGGTCGCGTAATTGGGATCAGGAAGATCGTTCACTCGCTCGTGTAGTCGGATATGGCGTAGCCGATCGTTTTCAATCTCTGTAACCCATGAATCAGCTGATAATAATTGGCCAATGCGACACGGTATCTTTTCTTACTTGCTGCATCTATGAACCCTTGTTGAAGACTGAATGTCATCAAGGGTTCTGGTAGTTCTCGGAGCCACATTTTGAGCACGCTCGCAACGTTGTTGATGTCTGAAGACCACTCTTGTGCATTCAGATCCACACCTTCCAAGTCTGGAAAAACCTGTAAAAAATCGGAGCGATGAGCTGATCATAATAAACAGACCTTTATCCAACGCTTGTTTGAGCTTGGCAATCTTGCTCATCGTCCCGCTGAGCCGATATATGCCCTGTGAATTTAGACCGTACTTCTCAATAGCTTCGCAACACTTTCTCATTATTGGTGGGACATCAACGTCATCTCTGACCATCTGCTCTCCAAGGTCCACACCATACGTTGGCCGGCCCTTGTCGAAAACGTGATTTCCATTAACCTGGCTGGAGGAATTGGAAGGGCCTGCGAGGGGTGTGTTTGTGGAATGATGTGATGGTAATGGAGGAAGCTGAAGCCATATGTGTGAGCGCAGAAAGACATGTCAAATCAAATTCACGTGATTACTCACAAATCCTTCATCAGCTGGTCCATCTCGTCGTGGACCTCTATTGCTAGAACCCCCGTGTGCGTACGCATAATTCTGCATGTATATCTTGAAGTCATTTCTGTTGTCGATTGTCTCAATTGCAGTTTTCAAGCCCACGGATTGGCTCGCTATGACGAAGGCCATGTTAGTTCCAGAAGGGCAGAAAACATCCGCATGGCTTGCCTTCATCTTTTGAAGGAACAAGAGTTGAGCCGTCGCTCAATATGACGCTTTCAAAAAGAAAGGCATATCGCGTTAAATGATATTGTGTACCAAGATCAATTTCATCCGAGCATTCTTTCAGAGCCTGGAGGTCATGTTATCAGTTATAACAAAAACCACGCACATTTCAGCTCACCCGGAGAATACGTGGAAGCTGAAAATTGAAGTATTCTTGCCTCATCGCCTGGGTATCAATTACAGCCTTTCGGAATGCGTCAGAGGCTGCAGACATGCGTGCTCTGATATCATCTTCCTGTCTTTGAATCTGCACGGTGAGAGCGCTTGTAAACGAGCGTGTTTGCAAAGAGAGAAGAAGTAGTATCCCCACGTTTCCAGGGTTCTTGCCCTTCAGAAGTAGACCTCCCTTAGCGACAGCTTTCCCGATCACACGTTTTCCACCGACTCCAGCTTTCGCCTGTACTACATTGTCTTTGAAAGACTCTCCTTCCTTTTGAAGAAGAACCCTTTCCAGCTCTTCCGATGTGATATCAAGACGATTCTTGCTCTTTTCCGTAAGCCCTTCTGATTCCTGCAAGGCGCGTTCGTATCGCCCAGCAAGATCCTTGGTCTGAGAAGATGAAAGAGAATTGAGCGTCTCAGGTAGATGGGTATAGATTGTACATACAGATTTCCTGTTCTTGTCGACTTCTTTCGCAATGTTTGCCAACTCCTCGCTCATTTCATTCAAGCGCTGCGCAAATCGTGTTCGGTTCTCGCCTAGCACTTCATGAATCCTCATGGATGATTGCCACGCATTCACGAACGATCTGAGAACGTGTGAGCTCACACAGGAGATAGAACTAACAAGCGCGCGCACCCAGCCTTTCCGTCGTTCATTGAATACACTTCGGAAGTGGTACGAGCTAATTTCTGCAAATTTTTCCCATATTCTTCCTCGATAACAGCGCGCTTCTTGAAGAAAACTGAAGCTTCCTATGAAAACAATTATAAATTCAAGTACACTGTACTGATCGAAGGACTTACTCTACAGGAGACCATGCTCTGCTTTATGCGGTCCAGTAATAAAGGAACACCACACTGTATGATACCATGGTCAATTGCGAGTAGAAACGATCAGAAAAATGGCGTACATCCATGTCGCACAGAGCCCGCAGTATATTCTCATCGAAAGTGGTTTCTACCAATCCTGCCGACTCCGCTGGAGTTACATCTTGAGTATCTGAGACAAGGGTAGCAGTATCTCGCCATTTTGATGCCGAAGAAACACCTCCAGAGTCCGAGCTCAATCTTGCTTGAGGAGAACTTGGGCGCAAATGAGTGGTAGACCCTGAGGATTCGGCAGAGTCATTTGGGTGCAACGGTGGCCTCCCGTGTCCCACTGTCGAGCTGTGATATTCAGAGTGGTCCGTGCTCTCCCAAGCACTTGAAGTGTAACCGTCCTCAGGCATGGAGAAGTACGGAGAAGGTGGCGGCGTTTCTCTTCAAGTCTCAGTCAGTCCAGCGATGCAGGTAGGATCGGTTCCATGCAATATTATGTAATGTGACTTGTTATACCAGTCCTTTCAATTTGCCCACAAGTACTGCTTGAACCTGTAACTTCACTTCAAACTACAACCATTACTTATCAGTTCGAATTCTTCATATTCTTTTCTTCTTTGATGATCTCTGATATCTCATGCGCTGTACACAGACCGACTTTTAGGGCAGAACATCCACCGTCCGGCAACCAGCCTCTGTTGATGCCTCGCAAAATTCTTGCGCTCATTCGCGTGAACGATCTCCGTTCCGGAATTTCTGATGATTCCTGGCCATCCGGATACCTCTGGAAGCTCGGAGCCTTTAGGTTTACTGCGAGTTTCTAGACAAACAGTGACATCTCCAAGTTCTCGTGGCTTACACGAGAAACCATTCCGTCACGAATTGTTTCATTTTTCGTATCCAACGATTACAAGCGCTCTCAATCATCCTTAGCAATGTGTACCATTGATGCTCCCAAACTGCTCCCAAATGACTTCTTCTCTCACCCGTATCTATCCCTAAACGTCATTTCCTATGGGAATAAACTCTTCTCTGTGTTCTCTGTGTTTTCTCACTGCGATGGCAGCTTCGGATATAACGGGCCCTATTCGCTTAGAATCTATGCAATGATGTCCTCCTATCTCTCATCTCAATCAGACCAATAGTCTGTGTCTGCACGCCTTGGACTGGTCTACTTCATATCCACGCCTCATTCTTGTCATTAGTACTCTGTATTGCTCACAGGATCCACGCTAGATCTCGAATCGAAACAGCACTTTGACAATGTGATTGCATGGCCTTTTCAGAGACCATGTTTCGCAGGTCATCTCAGGTCTATGCCGTTGTTGTCTGATGTCGACGAGATTCACATTGGGAAGAAACAGAAACTAAGCTGGGGTGAGCCATATTTACCAACGAATTACGTCGCGAAATTAACTGCATAGAGGGCGTAGACTGTCTACGAACTTGATGGGGAGGGGTTAATTTCCTCAAGATTATACAAACTCCATCTAACTATCGCCTTGCAATGCGGGGGCAAAGGCACATGTCGCAGAGACGTTGCACTCGTGCTTGGACCCAAAATTGATCTTCCCCCAGACTGGTTGAAGATTCAGAAGAACAATGATTAGCAGTATGTATCAAACAAAGATGAATGGCTCACCTCTGATTGCAAGTCGTGGCACACGCATGGTGCTCTAGCAGATGCGAATTTGAGAAAGCGCATGCCCTCGAATTGCAATCGACCTTAAATCACAGCGTGTCAAAGCCGCAGACATGGCCAGAAATGTGGCCCGAGACGACCTACCCTTTCCCGTCGAACGACATAACGATGTCCGCAACAACTAGATTCGTGTTCAACTTTAAGCATGTAACACATGATGAAGCGGTTGTTGTGAGTGAAACAAAGAATCACTTTTTGCTAGGGACCTCGAGCTATAGCTCGCTCGCTTATATATCTGTATCAGTATAAAACGAGGACTCCTGCAGATGATGTTCTCTCAAGGCAGAGTCGGACAATAAATTCTGGGGTGCGGACTTCAATCATCTGTCGTGGCATATGCATGGGATCAGCGCTGGCTTAACAGAGGTTGAGAACGAAGGTTTCACCAGTAGAACTTGTAATAGAAGACAAAAGTTCTCTGAGTTCACTTTTGCCAAATCAAGCACAAGTCGAACTCATCTTGAAGGTTCAGAAGTGTTCAGAGATAGCAAGAGATTGTATAAAATCATCAAGATTGTGACAACAATGCCACACGAGCTATTAGAAGGTGAACATCGAAAATTTATGTCTCATTTTCAGTCTGTAGTCCATCCACATCACTATATTAAACGCAGAAATGTAACGAACCGGCCTTGAACGCTGAGATCTTGCAGACCAGCATGCCTCCCAACTAGCACCTTTCAGGACCTCCAGTTAGAAGGTTTAGATATGTTTTAACCATGTTCTCGACCGTTCATTTCCTCTCTCTCGCCGCTACTCGTCCTGATCATGTTCGCTGGTGGTCTTAACCGGAACATGCAGACATCCGAAAAAACCCCAAATGGAAAGTCTCTTTCATGAATGCGTCGTACGCTCGACATATGCTTTCATGCACTCTCTATCGTGATCGGTTTTTCAGAGTCCATGACCGTGCATCGGGCAAAATATCTGGCTAGAGCAAGCCGTACAGACTTCAGTCGTTCCATCGCCTCTTTTGTGCCGCCGCTTTTCGTCGTTTTCATCAATATGCTAAGGTAGTCGTCACCTGAACCTTGGGCAGTCCGGATAGAAATTTCTTCAAGCCTGCGGAGCAACTCGCTCGCCTCGTTTGCCGTAAATAGCAAGGCCGGTCCTTAACCATGAGTTAGTAAAGTTGAGGAAAGAGAGATGAACAACGAACCATGTTGGAGAAATTCCACTGAGTCGCACAGAAGGATAGCCCACCACGACCTGGGCGCAATCTCCTCTTGGAGAAGGGTCACTATCTCCGATGCTGCAGCAGATAAATCTTCTTCAAAGCGTAAACGCTGTATCTCAGAATACCTAATAGCAAAAGTCAAACGATGTACAAATATTCCTCCCGCATTTGAGCGAGCGCATAAGTCTTGCAATGAGCGACTTATTTTCGACGCTTGTTTCATGAACACAGCAGCTCCTTTAGTTTTGTCTTAGTCGGAATACTTCAGTGGATCAAAATGTCACGTACCGTTTCGAATATACTCGTCAAGGATCGTGTCAACAACACGACCTAGAGCTGGCCAATGTTCAGCGGAAAGGCAATAAGACACGGCTAAGCCATAATCCCTTTGACGGAGTGACGTTGTAGCAGCAGCCTATACAAGGTGAGTAAAGATATGCAACACCTTATGCATTCGTCCTTACGCTGCAGACAGCCCGGCGGACCGATTCTCGTTCAAATTGCCGGCACACCTCGTTGATCTCTTTCACCGTTTTATATACAAATCTGTCTTGAGGATTTTCGGAATCTACTTCTGTAGCATCCAGCCGTAGGGGCACCCTAACGAGCACCTCGTCGCCACAAACTTGCCCAACGACCCCACATGAGTACATGTAGGCAACAGTGATTCGCCATAGACTCGGGTCTGAATGAAGATATTCAGCGTACGACATTACATACTCGTCGCGCTTAGACATCTCTGACCTTACATTACCATAGGGCTAAGTTATGGGTAACGGAAAAGATACAGGCACTCACTCCGGATTGAGTTCGGAATCGAGCAGGCCTAATGGTTCCATGATGTCGGCAAGATGGGCTGCAAGCCAGCGGTCATGTTGCATGGCATGCCGAAGAGCTTGTTCAGGCTGGTTGGACAACAACGCGGATAGTATCATGTCTTCTGGATTCGTTGGGTCTGGAGGCATGTTCTCGAGTACCTCCACCATAACATCACTAGATTTTTTTGTCAGAATGGAGGAAGCTGATATCATGAAGAGTGTGAATGCACATACGGGAGATCTTGTCTTCGCAGTCGCGGATCCACAAACACGCCCCATGCAGCGCAAACCTCCTTCCAGTCAGAACCAAGCTCCTCGCACACCCTTTGAATCACCTCCCCGCGACCTTCGAGAATACCGACCAAGTCGCTCAAAGAATCCCACCAATTACTATAGTCGTCAAACCTTGAATTTTCTGGAACGCGGTCCATCTCGACTCGCAAAGCCTTCACTCGGTCGCGCCATCGACGAGAAGCATATGCAAAATCGCGTTCGGCAGTGAAACTCTGCAGTCGAGGCTGTTCCCCAACTAGCGGCGTTAAGGTCCTGACCAGGTCCCGCAGCTCATCCGATGGATGTTGCAGCAGGGTGTTCAAGAAAAATGAAGAAGCCCTCGTGAGCCCTCGTAAGGTAGCTCTGAATAAAATCAGCCATACTATGCACGACGCGGACGTTTCATCACGGACCTGATGAGATATGGCCAGAAATTCTCATCCTCCCATGGTGAGTCAAGAGAACTAAGCTGATCGCCCTCTTCGGTGGAAGGCTCGATGAAATGAATGTTCAGCCACTCCATCAATTCTTCTCCAACGGGTGCATCCTCATACCCAGCCTCGGGAAGATACAGAACCACGAACAAGGAAAAACATGAGTAAAGAGATTTATAGTGATCGCTGTTGAACTGGAGAGGTCCCTCGGGGCGAGAAATCGGTTGCTGAGGGCGATCAGGATATATGTATGGTGACAAAGGTATGCACATACAGATGAGTGAATCCAGCATTCTTTGATAAAGTTGACATAGTCTACTCCAAGCTTGCGCATAATTGTCAAAGCTGGTGCACTCTGAATCCTAACAAGCAAGTGAATGTGAAGATCATCGAATGTGAACCAGACACGCACCATGATGGCTCCTTGTCCTTCGTAGACTTCAACATCTGCTGAAACATGGAGAAAATCACGAGAGTGTCGACGATGAACTAGACCCAACGGTGAGAATTGAAAAGGCGAGGACTCATGGTACGCACCAGCCGCCTCTCGGATGAAGGCACTATGTCCAGGCTAGCAAAATAAACTGGTTCCTCGTGCGTAACTGGTGATTTCCCAGAAGCTGCAGCATTCACTGTTTGAATAAAAACCGATAGAGAGTTGTCGAGAGGCGACATTGACGCAGATATTGTCTGTCCTGATTCTACCAAGTCATGAAAGCGGCCGAGCTCCACCTGAGGTGGGAGCAGATTCAGGTGTGGGACACCCATGATCTTGAAGAGGAACCAGAAATTTTATTTCACGCTAAGATTCGTTCAGTATATCGCGTATAATATTTTGTTTACCAGCTGAAGTGAAAACTGAGCTGAGTTTGAGAGAGGAAGAGCAAAAGTGGTTCGTGACACGGAGTGACACGCGTAGACGCGTATGTCACAAGATGTCACGTTCTTCACATGCTTGTTTTTTTCGGAGCAGCTATATTTTTACTCAAACCCAGACATCCTTTTGAAGCTGGCTGACGCTAACAAACTCCCTCGAATTTAGGTTGCAGGCATACCGGGATGACAAGAACACAAAGGATAAAAGGCTTAAGATTCAATAAGTTATTCCAAGCATACGTCGCGGTCAAGGCGGAGCCGTTCTCGAGCGATTCACGGTCTGGAGTTGGGTAAACTGGGAAATCAAAATTTTCGTCGGGTGTCTTGAAATGTAAGAATATGGTTTAGATCTGGGCTGATGCACTACTTTGTTACAACGTTTCGAGGCTGAGTGATGCACCTGTATGAATTTGGTACTGGGTCTGCCTCCTCCCACAATTCCTCTGGAACAAAGCTGTAAATAACCCCACGGTCTCGAAGTGGATCAGGACTGGATCATTCGACTTGAGGCGCTGTGCCTGCATCTTTCAATATTGTCACTCACGTTATCGTTTTATGATTCCACAGGGAGGGTTCTGATTGATCCCGTCGAGAAACCCTTCGACTTGGAGCCGCGTGTTCTGTGACCCTCATCTCTACATAGTGAGTCCGAGCATCCAACCTCATCGATCAATTTCTGCTCTACTTACTACATTTGCTTCGCCAATTCTATAGCCAGTTGTTCTCAGCACTTCCTTGTTCGAAACATTACTGGTCATTTCTGTCTTCATATCATCCAGGACCATCTAGAGTCCCATGAACTGGTGACCCGCCAAGTTGTGCAGATGCGCATCTGCCTTTGGATTTTCATATCTCGACCAGTTTTCATATTGACCGTCAGGCTGTCATGAGTCTTTCACCTTGAAACCTTGAGGAGTTAAAATGTTGTATAGGATTCGGTCCCAAAGCTGCTACAGAACTACTATCTATTTAAGCCTCATGCATTCCGTGAACCCAGAGTTCATTCATACCCTTGCCAGGGCATGACATGTCCGCATCGAGTCTCTTGCCGTCTTACGGATCCCCTTACACGCGCTGGATTCTCGAGTTCGCCGGCACCTACAAGCAATTCATCTTGCTCCAGAATTGAAGGCCCCATGCATGTCTTCTACTTCCAACGACCAAGCGCCCGGATCTCCTCGAGAGAGAAACTCGCGTTATAACACCGCTGAGGAGAGGGCCATAATGATAACTTCTGTGATATATTCATGTCCAAAATTCTGCTTTAGAAGGTTAGAGTTAGGGACTTTTCCCTGTTGGCATCTAACTAGAATAGAAATTGGACGAGTAGTTGTCACAAGAGAAGGTGAGAGTCAACCAGCAGAATGTCCGTATACATCACCTCCTGATACACAACTTGAACTCGCAGTCGCGGTAGAAATAATATTCTCAATAAAAAATTCAATGCAAACGTTCGAAAATTTTGGTGGAAAATCTCACGTTCTCGGATTTTGTTGGCCTCAGATTTGAGCAAGGAACTCGGGTAATCCTCAACTTTCGCATACCGGGGATTGTGTACTTATGAATCATGCTCCTTGATTCAATGGCTTGCTGGGTCGGAAATAGAGTAAGTGCGGAGCGGTTGACCGGCCCACCAAATCGGCTGGAACATTCAACGGGGCCCGCCGTCTCCTCATCATTAGAGCAGTCTGAAGAACAAGCAGGCCAACGTACTTGGGTCAGCTCCAGATGACGCAGTACACAATGATTGAGCCCGTCTCCGATGTCTATTTTCATCGGACTACTCACTGCGCATCGTCATCTAACTGCCTTTTTTTTTCAGTGGTCGACCCGAGTTTGGCCATCGATCATCGAAGAAAAGGACAAAAAGTCTGAAGCCTGAAGGTGGGTTTGAACCCCCAAGGTCGTCTAGACGTGCTTTAGTCAGCATTGACTTGCTCGAGCCCCATAGGAATGCCATAGAGAGAGAAGTCTTCCAAAACGCCGTTTCTAAAACCATCTATATATTGTTTGTCCACGAAGTTGATAGCTGCCCCACATCTTGTATACAAATCTCCCTGAGAGGCACGCGGTGTGTGCTAACAGATCGCCGCCCACAAAGTAGCAATTCGAGATTATTATCTCCTGATCGAAATATATGGTTCAACCCCACGGTATTCTTGTAAATTCCACCCATGGATTTTAGGTCTGTTACCTCCGGTTCACATCACATCTTCCTAGTATGTTCAATTATAATACTAACTCAAAGTGAAATTCTGTTTCTGTTTACGCTTCGGTATATGATTGATCTACGGAACGACCCTCGGAGCTGCGACCGGCGCGCTTGTCGTGCTGCGTTCCTCGTCGAGGCTTGCGAGGCAAGGTCACTACATGCACACTGAGCCTGAGGCCTAGTATGATATGTCCCCCTCGCGGACCTCATCTGCCAACCCCTCTGCATCGTTGTACCGGATTTTCCCCCTTACATTTGACAGATGCCGAAACCATGCCGCACCATGAATCGCACAATGACATTGTGAATTTCGCACATTTACGTAGCGACGCTGGTGTGACGGTCGGCAGGCAAGTATGTATGCACTACTCTGATGACAGTGCTGCTTTCACAACAAGCCAGACTTCGGAGAACGATCCTCTAAGGATGCTAGTAGGTAGTACAGTCAGAGCCTTGAAAGCGAGGACAGTGACTTCAGGAAAAAAAGATCTGTGAACGGGTCTCGAGGATGCTGCATGGACCATGTTAATGATCTGAGGTTGCAGTGACTGTGAAGCTTTCGACTCAGATCATGATCAATAACTCTTTATTCCTAGCGTTCACGGAAAGTAGAGAGGAATCTATCGACCAGAATCATTGTTGCGGGTTTTCTGATGGTGCTACACACGATCCCCCGACAAGCCATTGTCATTGCGAGATGGTGAAAACACCCTCGGATGTTTTACGATACTGGGATTTCACCGAGCCTTCTCGCCGTTTATGGCTTCTAAAAGGTTGATCGTAATGCCGTCTTCAAGGCTCGCTGTTCGGGATTCACGACCATCAGTGAACCAGTTTCGATACTTGGGAATACAATTCCCTTTGTTGGTCTCGACGGTAGTAGGGCAGACATCATTTTCCCCCTTGAATTGCCTTTGAATATGTAAGGTGAACAAGACTTGGATCAACAAAAACGAGGGCAACTCTGACTTACAAGAGTCCCACACAGCTCCCGACATAGTAGTACGGTCAAAAAATCATCTGAAAACCGTCCAAATCTCAGCCCAGGCTTTGTTCGTCATCAGCGCCAAGGCAGTCGATTCACTGTAGGCACAGAAACTGAGAAACAAACAGCGTAGTGTCAGGAGTCAATGGGCACCGTCGGTATGGCCTGCACACGTTGGAAGGTCGCCCTCGACAGAACGACTCGCCCCGCTACGGTATTACGGTAGGAAGAGGAGTAGGAATATATCGAAGAACTTCGTAGAAAATACTGGAACCAAGCCGGTTTAGTACCGGCCCGGAAACGATGGGTCCTGTCGCATCTCTGGTTGAAGACGCATGGTACTCACTCTACGGCGTTCCCTGCAGTTGTGGAGGCTGTAAGGTGGAAAATACGTTAGAAGTAACTTACGACGACCATCGTGCACGAGGCTAATTCCACAACGAAAGAGTGGAGCACTTAAGCTACGAGTGCTAGGCGCTGAGCTGGGGGCAAGTTAACAAGCTCCACGCTGACGAAGCCCTCCTGAATCACCAATCGAAGTGACTTTGCGGTGTGCGACTGTCAGTTACATGCCGATTCAGCAGCGGAGATTCCTAGCATTACGGTATTAACCATTACGCAAAGCGTTACTGGCGCCACCTACACAGTCCGGATGTTGTTTTTATCAGAAGCAGATTTTCTCCGGGTCAACAACCTACTAGACGCTTTGTCGGTCCCGTGGAGAGAGCGTTCACATCGATACGAGCATCGTGCGCTTTCCAGCGACAAGGGGCATTCAATCCTTCGTGTAGACGTTCTCTTGGTGAAAGCGAGAACATAAGTGGTCATCGTGGAAGGATCAGACTCCGGATCTTCCTAGAAACCGAGTTTATTTGAGCCACAGTCGAGTCAATTATGACCACCAAGAAATCCAGCGTAGACACTGTGGGGGCCATGCAGGAAGCGCAGGACACTGGACACTGTGGGTGGACGTCAGTCACAGTACCAACTAACTATCCCACGTACAATAGCGATGACCCTCCCCGACGTGAGCCACAGTCGAGTCAATCATGACCACCAAATGATCCAGCGTAGTCACTGTGGGGGCCATGCAGGAAGCGGAGGACACTCTGGGCGGACGTCAGTCACAGTACCAACCAACTATCCCACGTACCACCCTCCGACAATCCGCGCATTTCTGCGGTGCCAAAACTTTGTGATATGGCAGGGAGCTGTTGAATATTGAGTACTGAGTACTTAATGGTCGTAGGCAGCTTCAGCTAGCCCATTACCCAGGTCTGCTGGTGTTACATGACGTACCGAAATTATTTATGGAAGTGTCTGCTATATGTATTGGTCATATCTTCTAAACGTACACCCAAGACTTGGGGAATCTGGGCTTCTCCTAGCCACCTGCAGAGCAACAGAATAGGCAAAATCGCGACAGAACCCAAGAAAACCAGACCTTTTACAATCCAAGCTTACTCCAGATATTCACAGTTGGTTGTAATCGTTCTGTTCAGCAACGTGCGCAGGATTCCAAGGTCGTCCAGCCCAACTCTCAACTCAACGGCACGAGATTACAGAGGGGAAAATAGATGTGGCATTATAAAAATACACTAATTAAACAGACAATACAGAGCGAACCAGATAAACCAATCATGCACCAAAACCGTACAAAGTACGCCCTGAACGCTTCAGAGCATACACGACATCAAGTGCAGTCACTGTTTTCCGCTTTGCGTGCTCTGTGTATGTTACTGAATCACGGATGACCTAAGGAAAGAAGTAATCAGTGGCAAGATCCAGGACCGAGGCTCGAACGGTGAACATACGTTCTCGAGGAAGATCTTCAGAACACCACGGGTCTCTTCATAAATGAGACCAGAAATACGCTTCACTCCCCCACGACGCGCAAGACGGCGAATAGCAGGCTTTGTTATACCTGAATAGGATCGTGTGAGCACTGTAATTATAGAGGCCACGATATCAAAACGTACCCTGAATGTTATCACGCAAGATTTTACGGTGGCGCTTGGCTCCTCCCTTTCCAAGTCCCTAATGACTCGAGAATCAGTACAAGATGAATAAAAGACTTCGCAGACTTCTCACCTTTCCACCTTTGCCACGGCCGGACATGTTATTTGAAGAAGTAGTGGGATGAGTTCGAAAGTTTGAGTGAGATGACGACGAATAGCGTCGAGTAGATGAGGGTAGTAAGATGAAGTGGGAATTAAGCGTGCCTGCCTGTATATATACCCGCGCCGTGTGGCTGTGCTCAATGTGTAGCTTGTTGAGTGTAATCAACGCGCCTCGGTCACGCGACTCTCGACGCGTCGCGTCTGTATAAATAAGTCAGTTTAGACTCCGATCTGTATCGTTATTCTCCCGTACCACCAACACTCGTACTCACTCACATTCAAAACATCACATTCCAATGGCTCGTACCAAGCAGACTGCTCGTAAATCCACTGGAGGTTCGTTCTTTCGTGTTCATTTAGCGTCTTTCTTTGTGTCTTACTCTCATCTCAGGAAAGGCTCCTCGTAAGCAGTTGGCTGCCAAGTCATCTGCACGTAAGACTGCTGTGAGTC
>AHIW01001451.1:0-16104 GCA_000296255.1 Omphalotus olearius VT 653.13
AACAGGGCGTCGGGCGGGGGGGAAGGGAGGGACAACAGGGACATAGGCAGGGATGTTAACAGGGCGTCGGGCGGGGGGGAAGGGAGGGGCAGCCGGAGTAGGTGATGCTAAAACAAGGCTAACAAACAAGGCCAAAAAAGCGACCAAACTGCATGCTGACTTTATCAATAAATGCATCTTTCAAAAGAATGGATCTGGGTAGACGAGCTGTTGATTTTGGATGTACATGAGCGTCGGATTGAGATGCATGAATATCAACTCACTTATTAGGATGTAACGAATGCACAAACGTTGTGATTCTTAAAGAGGAAGACTACATTAAGAGTGAGCATTTTCAATTTGGAGAGGTAGATGTAGTTGAGAGAACTAACCGGCCAGCGTACGTGAGGAACCGAGATCCTCACAGAAGTGCTTATATGAGATCGTCGGTCATTTTGAAATTGATGTAACTCCGTGTGTAACAAGGTGTAACACTATGTATGTAGTATACTGCAGTGCTACGCAACCTATGGCGCATGCCAAGATATGCAGTCTGCAGTGAACGTCAAATTGGGATTGTACCGTATCAGCTTCGTGTAGCAAGAAGTAACTAAGAACGTACTTCCTTCAATGCTCTCAGCCTGCTATTCCGCTTCACCTGGCTCATGATGCCCTCGAGAAACGACGCCGGTGTTTGAGCCATGCGTACGGCGACCGCTGTTGGCAGTGACTGGACACGGCGGCGAAGATAAGAAACAGGAAATGAGTACAGACTCACGACAATAGCCACGTTCAAATTTGAACACTTGAGCCACAACGCTCGTAGCTCCGGGGTCGTAGGTCTTTTCGTGGGAGCACATGAGCTGGCAGGAGATTGCGCACTTGACGACCTGGAGACAATTTGGCGCAGAATGATGTGAACCGACCTCGCCAATTTTGGTATATCTAAACCTTCCTATATTTCATAAAACATACATATCATGGATTTTAACAGCCGAAATAAGACGCAGCAAATATAGTGATTGGAACCGACGGCCAGCGCGGAGAACCACGAAACACAACGATTAGGCTTACAAATAACGTTTCTCTTTTTCCTCGCAATTCGAAATATGCGCCGCACTTGATCAATATACATGACGACCAGGGGAGAAGGGCTGTGGTAGGCTGTGGTGTATAGCAAAGAATTTCATCTGGTTTGCGATCATCAAGCTTGGATCATGTTTTGATCACATCTACAAACTGTATGTATCTAGATTTGAGTAAAATAGTTTCAATGGATACATTCAATTTCTATTCTTTGAAATACATTTGACGATATCACCTCCATCTCCCAAAAACTCTTCCAAACCATGCCAAAACCAGATCCTTCAACCCGACATACCTCACTGCATCAACCCCACCTCCTCCTTTCCCCTGCCCACTGTCCTCTTCGTACCCAACACCTCCAATCCACTCGCCACCGCCCCTAACTCTTTCCTTGATGCTCTCCAAAATTTCCTCTGCACACTCCGCATAAACCCTCTCAACCTCGACACTCCTCAAGTAGTACGCCCTCCTCACAGCATACGGCGCAATCCCGTTATACTTCCTCACATGTTTGTTGACCTCTTCAACTGCACTATCATGGTACGCCCTCTCTTTTGCTTCCCACTCGGCATCGCGTCGCGTGCGGAGGTCGTGCACGGTGAGGCGTAAGAGGAGGGGTGGTGGTGTTGTGGATGTTAGGATGCGAATTGCGCGCCGGGTATAGGATTGGCGCAGGAGAGAACGAAGAGTTGTTAAGGCTTCGTCGAGCTCTACTTCAGATAATTAGATGAGCGTACAAAAAATAATACGAGACACATACCGCCCTGAAGCTCAACCCAAGGAGGAGCAGCTCCGCCCCTCTTAACGATTCTATTCATGAAAAACTCTTCTCGACCTATAAACGGATTTCTTTCTTCTGTTTCACGAACGAGAGGTTTTCCACGTCCTTTGATAGAGTCGAATACGCCTGCGTTACGCGCTTTCTGTCGAAATTGAATGAGTGATTTGAATGATACATTGAACCCAACTTACCTCGATTCTATCCTCAATCAACCCCGTCCAACCCCTCATACTGACAGGATTAGGTCTAGCACCAGTATGTCCACCTTTCCCCACCTCTTTCCCAATCGACCTATTCGAAATACCCAACTTGTAATCCAACGTACTGTCCCTCGCCCTACCCAACCTCCCAGCCTGTTCCTTCCTCCGAACGACCTCCCTCGCTTCTTTCTCCTTCCTCTCCCGCTCGCTCACTTTTGAAAGGGCAGACCCCGCGAGAGGCCGCGAGGGAGGGATATTAGCTAGCTTGATAGAAGACGTAGCGTGTGTGGGAACTTTGAACTCTGTATGCCATGGTCTATGTGTTTCGGAGGAAGGAAGAAGAGGTTCGGTTGACCAAGATCCAGTTTGGAGCGGTTGGAGGAGTGGCGCCGCCGTCGAGGTCGTAGATGTGCTCAACGAGATACCACGCTCGTCATCGACACCAACCGACCTTCCCAAAACTCTAGGCGGCGCACTCTTCAATTTCTCCTCCGCACTCCTTATCGTCCCACCTCGAAGAGGTTTGTATTTATCAACAAGCATACGCAGTACAGCATCTTGAATACTTTCTTCTCCTGTCCAGTTCTCGTTTTGGTTTTGAAGAAAGTTGGGTACGCGTTGACTTTGCGCTGAAATTGAATCTAAATCTTCTTTCGCTGCGTCCGCGAAGAGTTTGGCGCTGCCTGTTATAATTTGAGTTTGAGCTTTCTCGGAACCCGGCTCGGGTTCCTCTCTACTGCTCGTACTGCTAGCAGGACTGTGTCTTTGGACATGTTCATGTTCAGAATAGAAGCGAAATCTAGTTTGATGTCCTCTTTGAGAAACTCGAAATCGAAGAGGGTTTATGGGTATAATAAGTGTGTGCTGTCGCATGCAGTACTACTACGAGGAAGCAGTCTTGTTGTCGCAGTCTGAGTGGATCAGGAGTGCTGCGCAGGATAAGCGGAACTTCTGAATCAACGTAAGCGCTAGCCATATCTGAATCATCCAATTACTTAGAGCTGCTGTCTAAAAAACGATATTATTCCTCAAAGACTATGTATATATCTGGTGCATAAATTACTGTCTCAAATGAAATGGCACATCTCTTATTGTACAAAGCTCTTTGACAAGTGTTCACATCAAAATGCAGCCCCAGATTGTCCATGCATTACAGGGGCGGTACATATTACCATAACAATCAATTCCGCTGTCCCTTGATTTTAAGCCAATATGTAAATGTCTAGTAAATTAGGTCTCGTCTTCTTGCCTTCACCATCACCTTCACCACCATGGGTGAATTCAGCGAGATCCTTAAGAGGGCTGCTTCAGGCCAAGTACGTCCTCAAAGTCCTCTACTAACCTCAAAAACTTATGTATCATACGATTTTAGGGAGGCGTATTCTCCGGAGACAACCCCGCCTACTACAACAGTTCTGACCCCATACGTCTCTGGGTGATCCAAGTAATCATAATATTGGCCATGACACAATTCCTCGCCGTGATATTTGGTCGTATACGTCAACCTCGAGTTATAGCGGAAATCATTGGGGGTGTCTTCCTAGGTCCGACCGTTATGGGTCGTATACCAGGATTTCAAGCGGCGATATTCCCGAACGATGCCATGCCCCTCTTGAACTTGACCAGCACCATTGGACTCGTTTTATTCCTTTTCATCGTTGGGTTGGAAATTGACGTGAGGGTCATCAAGAACAATTACCGCGCTTCAGTAGCTATCTCTGTCGCAGGTCTTATTATCCCGCTGGGGTTGGGAGCAGCGCTTGGTGTTGCGATCTACAACGAATTCACAGATCCTTCAGTCAACTATGGCTATTTTCTACTTTTTACGGCAGTCGCTGTTGGGATAACTGCGTTTCCTGTTTTATGTCGGATCCTCACAGAACTTAAACTCCTCGATACTACCGTCGGAGCTGTGACCCTTGCAGCAGGGGTAGGCAACGACGTCGTCGGATGGGTTCTTCTCGCTCTCACAGTCGCACTCGTCAACGCATCTTCGGGGTTAACTGCGCTGTGGGTACTCCTAACGGCAGTTGGGTATGTCCTGTTGTTGTTATACCCAGGAAGATGGGGATACGTCTGGCTAGCGAAGAAAACTGGTAGTCTCGAACAAGGCGCTCCGTCGACGTTCATGATGTCGCTCACTCTCGTCGTGGTGTTCTTTTCTGCATTTTTCACCGATATCATCGGTGTACATGCTATCTTCGGTGGATTCCTTGCGGGACTTATTATACCGCATAAGAATGGGTATGCGATCGCTTTGACGGAGAAAATTGAGGATCTGGTTACGATTCTTTTTTTGCCTATTGTAAGCACCCATGCCGTTTGGTCCGTTCTCACTTCTCATGATATGCCATAGTACTTCGCTTTCTCTGGATTACGAACTAATCTTGGCTTGCTGAATAACGGTGTTACTTGGGGTTACACAGTCCTCATCTGTGTTGTCGCTTTTTCCGCAAAGTTCTTCGCGTGTGCGACTACGGCCAAGGTATCGGGTTTCAATTGGCGTGAATCTGGTGCTATAGGCTCTTTGATGAGCTGTAAAGGGTATGTGCTTCGCCACAATTAAATCCAAGTATAGGTAGTTGATCTCGAACTCTAGACTAGTTGAACTCATCGTTCTCAACGTCGGTTTACAAGCCGGTGTCCTCAGCACACGTACATTCTCAATGTTCGTCGTGCATGCCATCATCCTCACGTTCATTACCACTCCACTCGTACTTCTGTTCTACCCAGAGCGAGTTCGTGTACACAGCACTAAACCCATCGAAGACGCCATACACCCTCCGAGGCAATCGTCTTCTAAAGAGGATACAGATGAAATGACGAACAAGTTTGCTCTCGTACTCGATAAGATCGAGCAACTGCCTGCTGCTATGACAGTTACTCAACTTCTTTGTCCTACTGTACCCTGCGTACCAGCTAGACCACTATCGATATCTTCTCTCGCGGATCAGAAGGCTGTCGAGGGTGACGACCTCTCTTCTTCGCCACCGACAACAACAGCGACGCTGACGGCACCGATATCTCTCACGCTCCTCCGTCTCATCGAGCTCACAACGCGTACCTCCGATGTTCTAAAATCTCAAGAAGCCTCCGCATTGATCCACGCTGACCCCGTCGTTGGCGTTTTCAAGACTTTCGCGTGGCTCCTTGGCGGTGCGGCTCAGAGACTGAGAGTTAAAGTCGGTGTTGACGTTGTTGGGTGGGAGGAATTTGGTGGGGTTGTAGGGAGACGCGTTAGGGAGGAGGGTACGGGGATGGTTGTTTTGCCATGGGCGAGTGGTGTTGTTTCTGCTTCTGAAACTACGGTAGCGGCAGGGGAGGGGCTTCGAAATCCTTTTGATGGGGTGTTCAATAGGACTTCTACACCGACTGGATCATCGAGTGAACATATGGAATCTGCGGTTGTTTACTCCGAATTCATTCGGAAGGTATTCTTGACTGCGCCTTGTGATGTCGCTTTGTTCGTCGATAGGGGTTTGTCGACTCCTTCAAGTGGGTCTGTGGGTCCGGTTACGTTACTTGTCCTACCGTTCTTTGGTGGTCCTGACGATCGACTTGCGTTGAAGTTTTTGGTAAAGATGTGCGAAGGAAATGAAGGAGTGAAAGGGATAGTTGTTCGTGTTACGAAAGGTGACGCTGATGAAGATTCGGTTATGGAACTGGATTCTAAACATCCTGGGGGTTTGCATAATGTGAGGTCTTTTTCGCGTTACCTCAACCGATTGCGGGATGTACTGATTTATTGTCATCTTTTCTCTAGACCATCGCAGGTGCAGATACCGTCTATGGATACCAAACTACAGAAACTAGACTCGCATCCGAAACAGCTGACAGTTTAATCTGGGCCAAGTACGCCTGTTCACCAAGTACCTCAAGTACACCTCGAACCCCCCGCCTCTCAGCCGCACTCTCCCGTATTGACTTCTCCACCACACGTTCCACCAAACCGTTACATTCCGTCGTGGAGATGTTCATCTCAGGTCAAGTCGCTAGACTATCAACGGAGCGGAATGTCGTTGCTGTCATTGGGAGGTCAAGGAGACTCGCTCCGGAGAGCTTGGAGGGTGAGCTCAGGCAGATCGTCTCGAAGCGTGGGTCGATGGGAAGCTCGGTTGTTAAGACTTTGGGGAATGTTGGCGCGGCGCTTGTGGCTACTGGTGTTGATGCGAGTTTGTTGGTTGTACAGTCTTGTGCGAATGCTGCTGCGGCTGTTTGAGGAGGGGCTTATGAATAGGACTCTGATGATTGTAGAAGTATTGGTGTATTGACTTTTTTTTTTTTTTTTTGATATGTTTATACTATATTCTGGGTTTATGTACAGTACAAATGATTAAGGACTCTATTGTACACATTGGCCCACAGTAAATTCCGAATCCTGAATGCACAAGATACGATTGGCTGGCGGTGACTCATCAGTGGCGTGCATTACCGTCGGGTGACTTACAGCTCGTTGGCTGCTCCTACTGGAAAACTTCCCTATAACACTGGCAATGCTGCCCAGTCAAATGTCGATGAAAAAGGTTTCACGAACATTACTTCTCACCGGAAGAAGAAGATTCACTCAAATTTCTACAAATTCAGCTTCTATTTTGTCTCGACATGCTATAACACCTTTACGTGCTTGCACTCGCTCGCAGTTCCTACATTCAAGCTCAATCACACAGAGCGCAAACAAACAACCATTCGTCAATATCTTGGCAGATGAACATCCACCTCCTGTCCAAGTCAGCTCCGTCTCTCCTAGCGGAATTCAACTCGCGGATGGGTTAATTATCCCTTCAGCATGCATTTTTCTGGAGGGAAAGGTTTATTTGTGGGATACACCGACTAGTTTGTGGGATGGTTGGGAGAAGGATCATTTTGAGGTGTTTGAGATCGTGGTTCCTAAGCCTGGTATGCTGGAAGTTAGGATTCTCTTGACGAGCTCGTTTTCTCAGTTGTAATTTGACAGAAATTCTTCTCCTTGGGACCGGGAAGACCATGTCGCAGCCTCCGCCGTTCTTACGCGAACATCTGAACAAAATGGGTATACAACTCGATGTGATGGACACGGTACGTGCATCTCAAGTCTATTGTGGTTTCCTAGTGCCTCATATATGATGTCCAGAGAAACGCGTGCTCTACATATAATCTCCTCGCTGAGGAAGGCCGACGCGTAGCTGCAGCTTTACTACCTCTAACGCCCCGTGCATGGCAGAAGATATGATAATGAAAAATTCCCAATCGTTTACATTTACAAGATTTGGGAGCCTTGATGTACGAAACCCAATCATCTACGTCCAGTCGCTTACGCATCTGGTGTGCTCGTCAGGAATCAGGTGCCTTCCGCTTGCCCTTTCTTGAAGCCATTTCTAAGGAGTCAGACGGAGGCAGGGCTGACTGAGCATCATCTTCATCATCCATGGGCGGGTCGGTGGCGGTAACGGGCAAGAGATTGCCTACATAGTACGCGGGAAGCAATGACGCAAAAAATGATAATGGGTGTTATATTCACGTTTGGTGGATAAGAAGGACAGAACAAGGTGGATTGAAAGGGATGCATGAATACAAAAGAGCTTACCAGAGGAATCTCGAAACTGTATATACAGGATCTCCCAATTCGTCAAACGAGCGTCCTTGATGTTCTTCGTCGTATCCAGAACCTCGTATTCTCCAGCTCTTTCTCTTCCTTTCGTGACCTGACATATTTCAAAATCGTCTGTACTGGTCACTTCTGGTACACCTTCTACTTGATTCACGTCAGAAGTGAGAGCAGACAAGGCTTCCTCTTTTAAAGACGCGATAGTCGTTGTCGGTGGCAGAGTGAAGAAAATCGTCAATTTGTGCGTTCTGAGCAATATTTGGTAGATCTTGGGCGCAGATTTCGCGTAATTTGGAGGCTAGAATGCATTTTAACGCATTGATATCGGTAAAAAAAATAACACTCTTGCTCACCATCGCGTTCAGCAAAGAGAATGAAGGTGAATACAAGAAGAAAGCAATCGACTCGAATTCATTGGCTGTTGAGGTTTCAAGCGCCGCTCAAATTCGTAAACTCGGTCTCTACGGCTATATCCGACGTGCACACCGTACTTAACGATGAGCTCGTATCAACAGGGTTCGGTGAAGACCAGGCAATACGTCGACCCCACACCACTGCCAGATGATATACCCAAAGTATCAGAATTGGGTGTATCAAGTGCACCTTTGAAAAGTGCTGCTTTCTTCATCGGAGCCTACTGCAAAGAATACAATGGTGACTGCTTCTCACAAATCACTGTTCTGTTGCGCCGGAATTGATCAGGCGGTCTGTTTTTTTCGAATATCAGAGGATTTTATGCTCTGCAAGTCAGAGGACCGTGATCCTGGACATTGCTTGAAGGAAGGGCGAAGAGTGACGAGGTGTGCAACGGACCTGTGCGTATTTGTGCTCTTTCTTACTGTTCCGAAGCTGTTTATTGATATACTGATGCAACTAGAATTACGAAGATGAGAGAGAACTGTCTATCGCAATTCGAAGAACACTGGAACTGCCTAGAACGGAACAACCAGGTGTGTGTTTGCGCTGCCGCACTTCTCATTCCATCTGACCAACTATACTGTCAACCCTCGTCTAGGAATACTATCTATGCCGCAAGCCTGAACGAACATTAAACGCCTGCATGTTCGAGAAACTCGTGCGTTTACCATTTTGTTCCGACGTCACTGTTGGTGACTCTTATCCCCGCTCTTTCGCTGTTTTTGTCCGCAGGGTTTGACGAAGACTATCCCTGGTACACCCGAAGGCAAAAAACCGATACACGAGGTTGAGAATCCGGTATTCAAAGCTATCCAGAAGTGAAGAAGGGCCTGGAAGATACTGCCTCCGCTAGATGTATAATTTAAATGATCACTTCGTTTCGGACTTGCGCCGGTGCCCATGAGACTTTGTTGGATTCCAGGTGAGTTGTGATTCTGTGTGGTGCGAGCTGTACCGTGCGCTTTCCCCGACGTATTGCTATTGCCGCTCTCCAATGTCAATGTCATTCATCTCGACATTCATCTCGAAGGAGCCGCGTCAACTGGATTGCTAAAATAGTGAGAGGATATATGTAGCAAGCCTTATTTCGCTCTCTCGGCGACGTGCGCATTGATATACAGTAGGTTCGGACCGTTTGCGACCAATACAAGCGCTTACCGTTTTATCTACCGAACACAACCCTTCTGGTTCGCGCAATCGGGATTCGGGGCATACCTAAAGCAGCGAATATTTCGATTCGTGAGGGTTCAGGGGTGTAAAGTATCATATCATCAATTGGGAAAAGGAATGAGCGTAAGCGCACCTTCGGGTTTGGCGGCTCCACGCTGTACCATCACCTACTCTCGAAATCCTTGCAAATAAACTTACTGCTCTACCCTATCTAGTCACCACAACCACTCTTTAGGAACGGACTTTCATACGAATCTTGTTCAACCAGTGAGTTTGTCGTCGTGTATTTTGTTTTACTTTGACGTGTTCATCTCAATACAACAGATGCGCGCACGCAACATTCCGGCGGCATCGTTGCTTTACTGGCCTTGTCCGTTGGTCTCGTCTTCGCCAGCGCTCTCGAGCCCCGAGGCCGGTCTTCTTTCCTCATACCTGTTGACAAGTTGATTCTAAATTCTCCGAAATACAGCTGGCGCGCTAGGCGACAAGTTCGCGCTCAATGTTCAGAAACGATACATGAATGCAGGCATTTTACGATTCATACTCCAGGTCGTCTCAACTGATGACGATGGCGTTAGACCTTCCCGTTGACTCTACAAAGACTTGTCTGTACCGGGCACCAGACAGCATTTCAAAAATACCGGGCGAGAGCCTTGCAACGGCAGACGTCACTTCCCCGTCGCAGAGCCCAGGCGCGCTTGATGCTATGAACACGAAGGGCTTGTTAGGAGTCTACGTTGCAATCCAGCAAGTTCTTCAGTCAGCACCGAACGCGAACAATGTCGACAGCGCTGGGTCACCTCGTCAATAGTCACAAACGCCAAACAACATATCGTCGCCGCTGGATATTCAAAATTCTCAACTGAGAAATTAGTCCAGCAGTTGCAAGTATACAGAGGCGAAGTCGATAGCGAGCTCTTTTTTCCCTTTCCTCACCCACCCTTACCACAGACCCATTCTCTCTTGTTGTGATCACGTCTTGTACGTAGCATACTACATTCGCCTGTGCCGGCTTGGCGTCCCTTTCAAGGAATCCTTGCGAGAGGCTCGGAGCTTTGGCGACCAAACAAGTTCTGTTCGTCACGAGTAATTCCCTTTTCTCACAAATCGAGCAGCATAGAGTAACTAGCTCCTCGTATGAGGCTGCGTTCGCACCATGTAGCATCGATTGTTGCTCTCTCCCCGTTGTCCCGTTGTATGTAAACCCGAGGTCGGTCGACCGCTTACGGGTCCCATCTAATTCAGTTGCCACTGTCTCTGATCATGCCAGACAGTGATGCACTAGTGACTATGTGTTCAGTAATGTATTCTATTTAATACACTCGGCAGCAAAGAGGCAAGTGCAGCAGACTTTACTCTCCCTTGGTAATGATAATGCACTGAAAAACTTGAGAGCTGTATGAGGCAGAGCTGCACCCGAGAATACAATTAACGCGTCCTTGTGTGTACAAAGCATCACCGAAAATTCAAGCGAAAACAGTGTCGAAACGGTAATTTTCGACCCCTAAGACAACGCGTGAAAAGGAGAGTGTGCTTTCCGGTTGAGAAGCTCGGAGACGGTTGGCCCATTTGAGACCTTCTTCAGAGGTGATGATGAATCCAGCGTACACGAGTCGTTTATATCGGACTGGGGCAGGAGGTACGTCCGATGTCAGCGAAAATGTTCTGAACATTGAATCGGGTTGTCAAAAAAAGTTACATTTGAGTGAAATGATAGTACATACCGTGCTTGGGGAGGGGTCATAACAAAAATATAGGACGGGATTGGATGCTAGCGAATCTTCCAGGTTTCCTAAGCCTAATAAAAGCGCATTGGATAATGTGAAGCGGACTCTGACTCGATGACAATACTGGTCAGGGTCTTCTCCCCATGTCCACTCAGGGTCACATTGGCTCAATGGCTCTAACGATATTGCCAGTTCTTGAATTTGAGACTTTTGACGATTGGATACTTGGGAGACAGTATGGACCCTCGAAATGTAAATAAACCTTATGAAGCTATTGGAACCTTCTCAGCTCTATCAAGGACTTACTCATAGAGGGTTTGGTCACCAGGCAATATGCATTGCAACCAGTCTGAGTCGGGTCTGAGGGACACTTTTGTAATTCTTCTTCGATGCTCGTTAGCTTGATTTTCGCCAGTATCCTAGCCATGTATATCATGTCAGACATTTCACGTTGAACGACTTACGAGTCGACCCTCTCCCAATTTGAAAGATCTGGCATATATAATGCGAGAACTCGTTACAAAACGTTCATCGCGACATTATTTCTCCTTCTACCCTTCTCATTCAACTCCTTCTCGAGCTGCGTCGCCTCCGCCTCCGCCTCTACTCCTTCTCCCTAACTAACCTGCCCTTTCCTCTCAACCTCTCAACTTCTTCCCAAACTCTCCTCGCATCCTTGAATACGCTCATACCTTCTCCATCGTAATACCTGCAGAACCGTTCTACTTCTCTCACAAAAGAACCATTTTCATCATCCGCCCTCGTTTCAGCTGCTCTCGATTGATCTTCCGCTTCCGCCTGACACCGAACAACACTCCTAACGCCCTCAAAAAACTTCTCCATCACGGCCAAGTTATGCATCACCAACAACGTATGCGCTGACATCTCGTGAGTGTGCAGGAGATGATGGAGGTACGCGCGTGTATACGGAGGTTTCAAAGGTTTGTACTCCAAGTCGTATTCGTCACGGTCATTGGAGTCTTCGCCTCGGTCTTGATCTCCAACACTCTGACCAAAATCGACGACGCTATGTTTTATCTTCGAACGAGATGCGACGGGTGAACATGCCGCACAGGGACAAGCAGACCGTGACGATTCAGCAGGGAACAAATCCGGATCTGAGAGTGGTCGAAAATCATGTCTGTATCTCACATCGTAGAGATTCCTCCCTAAATCGCGTTTATTCTGATCCGAAGTTGAGTTTGACCTTTCACTGGCACCCGTGGCTTTGTCAACACCCAAACCCAAACCCAAACCAGAGGCAGGAGCAGGAAATACAAAGTCTAGCGCGACACCTACATCCGCTGCTCTCTGTGCCCAATGCGTATCGAACAAGTCGATACCTGCATCACGGATGAGGTATAGAATTTCGTGAGGGCTTTGAGCGGTTGTTACGAGACGTGGTTTATTCGAAGGAAGAGGTGAGAGAGATGTGCGTATAAGATGCGTTATCGTCTGAGTTGTGGTGGAAAAATCGTAGGTTGAGAACGAAGGAAGCGAGGAATCGCTTGTACTGAAAGATGGTACCTTTGAAGAATGGGTTTTCGAAGGAGCGGAGAGAGGAAGAGAGGTGGAAGGTGTGACTTGCAAAGCAAGTTTTAATGGTACCAAGTCAAAGGTATACCCCGTAACACCTTCATCTATGCATTTAAACGGCTTTACAGCCTCGGCTTCCTTCCCATGAAGTGTCTCAATGAGACTTTCGGCAAACGCGGTGCGTGCAGCGGGACTCGCGCCTCCAGCCATATGTACAAAAACATTCAGCGGTGTAGGTGGGGATATCTGGGAGGAGTCTTTTTCAGAGCGAAGTATCTCGACGACCCACGCCGCTGACCGTTCGATACTTTTCGTCAGACGTTTTTGCGAGTATGGAGGTGGCGTGAAGGGAGTATCGGATAGTGCGAATACTATATCGGGTTTACAAGCGAGGGCATAGTTGCGCCAGTTATTTGGTGTGACCTACAGGCAGGGGTTTCGGTCACAAAGCATCAACAGAAAACATGATACGGTCATAAACATACCTTTCGCACACCACGAATACAATTAATTGTAACGTACGAATTCGTGTTAGCTGGCATCTCCCTTCCATCCGCTGGATCCCTCAGCGACATCGATACGAGAAACTTCTCCTGAGGAAATCCCAGGAACGAATGAATCGGTGTATCGCCTGGTTGGAGAGTTGGTACGGGTGGATCATGTTCCAGACTGTATAAATCGAGTGGAACGGGAATGGGATCTGAGATAAAAGTCACCGCTCAATTTACGAAAGCCAAAAAAAAAAAAACCAAAACTTCGAACACAACACTAAAACGGGTAACTTTTCACTTACAACGTCTCGAAAGGTACATGAACCCAATCAATACTCGTCCTCGCAACGTTATCCTTTGAGAGATGAGGGACGACACCGCGGGAAGTGCAGGCTAGCAAACCTGGTGTGTGAATAGAGATTTTTGACTGGGTCTTTGAGTTTTCATTATGGCTATATCGAGATATGGAGATAGTGCCGCATCGAGCAGAGAGTTCTGTAGGAGCTTTAGAGAGTGAGGCTGTTTGTGTGAATGTTGGATTCGACATGGTGGTTTGTGTTTATCGATTATCATTTTACAAGCGCCGGTGCAGGCGCTTATGTACATCGTTGCACAAATGCAACCTGTAAATAAATCAGAGGGTTGTTTGACCGGTAGCGGTTAGCGCTCTCTCGTCTAACGCAGTAGTTGGGACTACGTGAACATGTCTCTGCCCATGACAGTGATGCACTACGTGTTCAGGTATTTATTATAAGTACATGATAGCACCTAGTACTATTCAATATACACTCGATTACAAAGAGGACATTTTATCCAATGCAAGGAAGCACCTTGGTAACAATAACGCACTGAGAAACTTGAGAAGCTCCATTAGTCAGAGCTGCACCCAGGAAGACAATTAACGCGTCCTTGTGTGTACAAAGCATCACTGAAAATTCAAGCGAAAACAGTGTCGAAACGGTAATTTTCGACCCCTAAGACAACGCGTGAGGAGGAGTGTGCTTAAAGTCGTTCTCGGGCATACCTTCTAACTTCAAAAGCTCCTCCGCCCTTGCCTCATACGTCCCGGCCACCAACTTCTGACTATCTTCCATCTGCATCTCCCCATTGGCGAATTCAAAATATCCATGACCGTACCGTGTCACCACAATCAGATAATCCCATGTCTGGCCTGGAGCAGGATCGCGTTCGCCGTAAAGATTAACCTCGATGCCACCGAGTTCTTTTACTCGTTCATCTAGGGTAATAAGGAGCACTCCTTCGTCGCGTCGGCAAAGCCTAATCTGTCTCTTTCCTGGTTTAGAAGCTCGGAGACGGTTGGCCCATTTGAGACCTTCTTCAGAGGTGATGATGAATCCAGCGTACACGAGTCGTTTATATCGGACTGGGGCAGGAGGTACGTCCGATGTCAGCGAAGGTGCTCTGAACGTAGTTTGTCAGCAAAAGTGAAGTTTCATTGAACCGATGGTACATACTGTGCTTCGGGAGAGGCCATAACAAAAATCTGGGAAGAAATTGGATGTTAGGTTCAACTTCAAGTTGACGCAGGGGTTGTTGAAAAAACGCGCCGAGTTGGTTGTGCCCCACGGACGCCCCTCAATTTGCCACACTTTCGAAATCTGACTCGATATCGTTGCGATTCTCCTGACTCAGGACCCGTACTCGGAGTTTATCATATCGATAAGGAACAAAGCTCTATCGTTCTCCATTGTTGTCTTCTCATCGTTGTGGGTCCTTATGGGTCCATGTGGGTCTACGCAACAAGACGCTAAGTGGCCAAAAGAGAGGCGGCAGTGCGCAGCTTTTGTCAGCCCTCTTCTCTTTCGAATACAAGGCTATTGTTAGTTTGAACAAGGAAATTCGCCAGATCGTACCTGACCCATTCCGAGCTGAATTCACATACTATATAATCACTGTATCATGGCCAGGCGAAACTCAGACGTCATACGCTGTCTTTCAACAATCCTTCTCAAAAACTGGTCGTAAGCGAGGATACGCAGCGGACACGCCACTTCCCGACGTTACTTAGTATGTTTCATTCAGGATCCTCTCAGTCTCTGCCTCTTGCTTACTGTGGCGTCATGTTTAGATACTTACCATGGCGCAGCCCCAAGTCACTATCAAATTTCCCATGTCGCTTTCCACCAATGAACTGAAACCTGACCCGCTCTCTCAGCTTGGCGATCAGAAACCGACGCCAATCGACTCAGGATCGCGAACAGTGTCCCCAAGTGGGTCAAATGGAACTTGAAGTGCGCGTTGACAGTTAATGTTCACTTTGAGCATCAGCTCTATGGCCCAGACAACACATACCTATACTCGATCTTTTCCTTGGATCGTCGGTTCTTGATCATTCCACAGGCTCTCCTCCGGACTGTTAGCAATTTTCCCCCTGGAGCCCGCGAGAATCCATTGAATGTGTCCACTAGTTCGAGTGGTGGTGAGCATTTTGGTAGAAATACGAAAGGAGCAGGTATGCTCGTATTAATTCGTACCTTTGAGTAATACATATTAATCATGTTATAGGGCCCAAACACTATCCTGACTTCCTTATAGCAAAACCTGTTTTTTGTCCTATAGATCATATAGAGATTAGATCTTGTCAGGCGCAGTTGGTAAATGTACAGGGTTGCAGAATACTGGGGCATACTGGGGCTCACTGTGAGACTGCACGTGTGTTACACAGGCCTACACAGAGCCATATAACATAGCATACCCTGTGAAGAGGTGGCTATATCAGGGTCTAAAGGACCTCACTTTCCAGCTCAGATAGGTTGACAGAAGCATAGAGGTTTATGGGAGGTTTATATACATCTCTCAAAAGAGTAAAACACGAACTTTGTCTGAGTCATCAAAACGAGTTGGACCTGTATTACATAATCAGATGCGCTGATGCAACTACATCTCAAAAAGAAAGATTATATTTTAGATAGAAGAAAGCATATGAAATTTAGGAGACAAAGAAGTTATTAAAAAAGGCTAAAATAAATTCTTTTATTTTTTCTTTCTTATATCAGAAACAAAACCCCCTGGGTAGTGTGTGTTGTGTGAATATATGGAGTTAGGCGATACAGGTGATGTGGGGTTTGACTCAAGAAAAGCGAATAAAGGAGTGATAGGTATCCCACCTAGT
>AHIW01001452.1:0-15892 GCA_000296255.1 Omphalotus olearius VT 653.13
CAGGTGAATGCTATTCAAAACTTCAGTAGTCGTTTCTCAAGGACCTGTACAACTCTGGTGCATCCATGCCATTTCTGAGAGGGTTTAGAACTCTTTAGACGAGCTCTGTAGGAGCCGCAAGGGCTTTTTTGATTTTACTGATTTTATTTTATTTTTTGATTTTTTCAGGTGCGTCAGAGCCCGTGGGACATGAATTTCTGAAACGTCTGTAGTATCATATCAATCATCACTGAAGCGTCATTAACAGAACATGATAGATCTCTGAATCAGTCAGTTTGAGTACGTTCAAGCAGAAAAAGTTGGATTGGACGTACAAGTAAACTAGATCATGTGAAGACATTTCTTGAGCTTAATAGTAAGGACAGATCAGATTCAAGCTCTTTGGCGAAAACGGATGAACGCGCTATGGCTACAAGCGCCCAGGAGAAAGAGAAGGGGCGGTGAACGAGAAGTTATGCATATGAGAACCTGAAAGAGATTCGAATGAGCCTGTTATCCAATACATAGTCTTACTATTTATTTTAGCCTGAGCGCCTTGAGTTCAAGTCTGGTTTAAGTTCAATCTTTCAGTCGGAGATCATCGGCATCATAATTTTATACAACTCAGCTGATGGGGTTCTTGTCGGAGATTGAAGCTAGGTGCCGGCTAGGTGCCGGTGAGCAGTATTCTCTACTTACTCACATGTGAAGCAGGGCTGCTTTTCCTCTTCGAACCGACGGAAATGCTAATAGTCCGATACAATCACCCTTTTTCTCTATATTCTGAGGATAGGGACCGATAATGATCAAACATCAAGGTGATTTTTCATGGCCTTCGCCGAGTGCGCAAGTTTTCGTCGTTATACCAGTCTATGTCCAAGCTGCATGCGTACTAGGCTATATGTGTTTATGGGGCCACGATGGGTCGTTGTTCTTAAGTTATTCTCTTCGATATCTTCCGGTTGAAGTTGCTATCCGACTCCTTTTTACTCACTTCAATGGTTTCTGAACATTTTCTCTCTTTCCTTCCTTCCTCAAATCTTCTGGTTTCCTTCTTTTTCTTCATAAGGTGTACATGGTTGTGGTGGCAAGCGTCGCGAATCCTAATACATTGGGAGCTGTAGTACTTGGTGTTGTTGGCGCGAGCTTGTGAGTATTCTATGTTTCAAGTTGTAGTGCGATCACTCACGGAACTCAATGTTCTGTTTCTTTTTTCAAATCCTGGTGGACGTCGGCGAACATATAGTCTCTCCGGCATCACTTTCCTTCAAGGCTGTCTATACTACCACCGCTGCACACGATTCACGTCTACATAAAGTCGCAGTAAGGCAGCCCATTGATTCTCTGGGCTTCTTCTCGTATTCTCACACAGGCACTCATAGGTCGGCGTGTTATGGTATGCTCTTTGCTACCCCAGGCTCATAGTTTCCGAATAAAAACCAACACTTGCGTTATCAAAGGACTGTCGACTCTCTACACATGGCCCTCATTCTTTACGCGGTATATACGCTGTAACTCAATTCGGCGCTCTATCCGGATTATCGACAGTGGTCTGGTGAGCATCTTTCAAACTCAAGAAAATACTTATCCACTTGGACATCTGCGCTGACACCGCCTTCTTGATAATCCACTTAGGTCCATCAAGGTATCTTTTCCCAACCTGACGAACTCGCGTCCTCAAACTTCTCTTCCTCTTTCCTACCGCATAGCTCCAAGGCGCAATCAACGTAAGTCTCTCTCAGACTCCTCTAAGCCCGGACTGGCGCAAGCTAATAAATGCACGCACACGCACACTCGGAACTATACTAGGTGGTCATCATCCGATTTGTCCCAAGGTGCGCGCCGCGACTCTGACGCCCTCATTCGTACTTTTATCAAGTTCAATTATTTGCACAGTCTGTACGCATATCGATTATGGATTTTTACGTACCCCGGCGTTACAACACACGGGGGCCTACACTGACGGAAAAAAAAATCATGGTGTAGTTGGCGGATACCATCATGGTGTTCTAGGTTACCTCGTGGTTCGTATATCTTGCACAAGTCTGTCAACCAGACATTTTAATGATCAATATTGCAGGCCTCCGTTGTGGCTGGTGGATTTGGTGAGCCGTGATCCTAAGCAACAAACCCACCATTTTAATGTGTCTGGGTCATTCCGTCGAAACATTTGAGTCTTTGCAAAACATCGCCGTACGGGTTTCTTCACTATTACATCGCCATTCACCCACTAACACACTATCAATCAAGTGGTCTATCAACTCTTCCCTCGCGACGTCCTCTACAATCGATTTCACCATCGCCTCGGCAATGTACTACTGCCTCCAAAAGAGCCAGGTATCCGAATCGCGGTACAACTCCCCTCCGGCCTCACGACGCCCTCAATTCGGCAAACTCTGATTGAAGCCTTCCGTGCACGTACAAATTGAACTTGAGAATCTCGACCGTCATGCAATACACCTTGAGTTCGGGTTTGCTCGCCAGGTACGCGGTCTAGGCCTAATAAGTAATACATCCCTATCCAATTATCTTTTTCTTTTTTTCTATTTCAGCGCTTGTTCCCTATCTACATTGTTCATGGTATGTCGCGACACTACACATCTTTATTCCCGCTTAGTAGCACGTCGCACGTCGCTCATTACAACCAATTCAGTACACTCTGACTCGCAACACTCTTGTATTCCTCGGCCTTCAATTCCTGTCAACCAAATGTACGTGCAGCCGAACATATAACCACAAAGCAGCAGTATCCATGACTAACTACCAAACTTCGTTACAATCAGTATACATCGGTTCTTTCCTAGCAATGTTAAACTCTCGTCAACAAAAAGCAGATAATCGCTCGAAAGGAACTCCTCCGCCGTGCTCCCAAACCTCGAATTTTGCGTGCACACGACAACAATCACGGTGACCCATCGGGGCTCTTATCGCTGTTCGCCGACCGGACAGAGACAACTTGGTATCGAAGGCGAAGGCTTTGTTTCCGACTATGTGGCAGGAAGCACATACGTCGTGAGTCTAGGTCGGACTGTACTCAAGGTGGCCGTTGTCGCGTTGACCTCTTCAGATATCACAGGGATTCGATCAGGCATCGAAGAACTCCTCATGGAATTCTGACGTAGAGTCCCTCGTACCTTCTCCCTCTGCAACATTACCCCCAAGATACGTCGATAGAAACGTGCGTACTGTGAACCCTTTCCTTCAGGGAGAAAAATGATATCATGGTTCCCCCCACAGGCCCTTCCTCAACCGCAGTACATGACGAATTGGTGAAAATACGTTTTAGTTTCTTCTTGGGGCTGGAACAGTAACATGTATGTACTTTTTCTCCCTCATTTGTACCATTGTACACTTGTATTCGTCGCTGGGTGCCTGGATGGTGTACCACAACAATCAAATTCTGCCGGTTTTATCATTTATGCCTGCCAGTAAGTAGGCAGTCTACAGATATGTAGTCACAGGCTAATCAACTCGCTCTCCCATCCCAATATATTACAATAGGTTCACCACCCATTCAGGGAGAATTTGATAGGCTATGATACCATCACATGAAATCAAGTAAACTATAATTTTTTTTTCTCGCACCCGTCCCCTGGGATTGGTGTTCCCAGAAAATTCCGCCTATAAGCCAGGTGAATGCTTCTGGCCGACAAAACGCTAGGACCCAGACAGATCTAGTTGCACAGATACCCTCACCGATCATGATCGACGGTAGGTTGAGGAAATCTATTGAGGGAGATCCAGAACAACCGCATGAATCACCGTCTATGGGAGCCGGTCATAGTCAGGAACAGTAAGAAGACATATGAAGACGCCGTGTGGAACATCGAACGGTACAACATGCCCGCGCCGGGGGGGGAGGGCGGTACATCAGATGAACCACACATCCCCCAGATGTATCCCCTAACACACCTGCGCGGGACGACATTGTGTGAGCGGACACGGCTGTGTTGGTTGGTTTACATGAAAAAGAAACGAAAAGTTTTTTTTTCTTGCTTTTTGAAAAGACAAACGGAAAGTCAATTCGTGCATTTCATCTGAATGCGAATTCTTGGTGCTCAGGTGCTGTACCTTCTTCGCAGCCCAACCACTCAAACCACTCCCTCGCGTGGAACGCCGCGCGCCTCTTTGGCCAATGCTCGAGCTCAACTGATACACTTCCGGCCGTAGATGAAGGAGTCTTCCTCGATGACGAGCCAGAAGAGCTCGGTCGAGAGGTTGGGTCGCCTTTACTACCGGGAAGTCCATGGACGTTGCTAAGTACAGTCCAGTAGTTATGACCAATACGAATAACGCGGACCATCGGGAATCCATGTTCGACTATCTGAGAAGGAGAGCGCAAGGGAAAATCTCCCAGAGCGACGAACAGAAGGATCGGTGGAATTCCAGGACGGAGTTGCTGCAGTTTGTGCGCCAATCAGGAAGCGTTCTTCGGTAACTGCCACGGAAGGATGTATAACAACTCACGTTTAAAAACGAAACGGGATCTCTCGGTGGTGCAACGGCAATTCCATCTATAGTCAACGACAGTACAGTCCGTGGTATCAGCCACGCTCCGAGTCCAGGCGCCAAGTCTTTGGGATATGTGATCACCAAGCCTTTCAAAGTCGTGAGTGAGGGAAGCACTCCCCAAACGCTGGCGTCAAACCCAGTAGCACGCATCACTGGGTCTCCACCTCCAACCGTAAGCGTCAACGTCTTGAGACCCTTTCGATCGCGAAGAAAGTCGGTAATCGAAGGGAACAAGTCGCGGTCATCAAGCCGCCTAGAAACGCTTCCAGCAATACTGAACGCGAAATGGCGTAAGAAAGGCAGCGACTCTGACAGAGTGCGGAAGTAGGGTGAAAGTGCGCAATCGAGAAGCACGGTCAGATTGAGACATTCAAGCTGACGTCCGTGTGTGAGCAAGTCAGGAACCAGCTGGCTGGACGTAATAGGAATTTGACCAAGATATGCCACATGCGTCAAATTTCGAATCGATAGAGAAGAAGTAGACGGGAAATTGCATGTAGGGTTTTCCAGGCATAAGGTTCGTAAAGTCGTGCGATTCTGTGAAAGGAATGCAGGAAGCGTAGACATCAAAGAAGTTGTTGTGGGGCTACTACCGCCCGAACCCGCGATATTTGAGGTGTAATTCGTCTCATACGCAAAATGCGCAAGGTGTTTGAATGTCAGATTCGATAGATCCAAGCACCCATCAGGAATTTGAAGAGCCAAACCGCGGAGGCGTGGATGTGACACTTGAAGGATTCGAAGAACCGATATCGTGACTTCGAGAGGGGCAGTGATGTGAACACGGTGGAGATTGATGAGTTTGGGGAGTGCATTGGACAGTATTCCTGTGAGAAAATGAAACAAAACAAACGGGAGGGTTAGTTTCTGTGGGAGGTGCTTGCAGCCTTGAGAAGATGCGCACCACTTTGAAATGACATCGTCCCATCCTTTTCCGATTTGAAGGAGAAAATCCTCAGCGTTCTCACGACAGAGGCGAACGAAGCGTCTGTGATGACTCGCGTAAGAATATCTGCTGTCCTCTGCGCGTGTCTGCTATCCTGATCCCTGCTCACGGACGAAAGCTGGGGGCTCCTCCACGCCTCGGCATCATCCTCAAGCGGCTCCGAGAAGCTGGTAAAATGTAAATCCAATCTCCTGAACAAAAGGGTGCTTGCGATATGGGAAAGTGGGTTCGGTACGAAGAGAAGTGTTCTGAGGTCTTTTCGAGGTAAGAACAATGCGATCTCTCTCCATATTTCTATAGAGAATCTCCCTTTTGTGACACGTTGAGGGGCCAGTAGCTAGTAAGAAACATGAGGACGTCACGAACCATTCCATACTATCAAATCAACCACGCACCTTCTCGACATTCACCGACCTCTGATGAAGCAGCGCAGTTGCTTCTGGGTTATCGGGCTCTGCAGCCAACGCCGCGTGAAGGTCTGTGCTCATCAAGTGGGTCAGAACAAGGACTGTCGACGACGGCACAGAAGACGTGCGAAACGAAAACCAGGCCATACCTTCCTGCGCGCGGAAAAGGGAACCAGAGTTGAGTCTAGCCCTCGCTCTGAGGATTCGAGCCTTTGCAGCATTTTCCGGAGACAGCGTTGATATTTGTAAACATGATTGGATAGCGTTCTCGAATATGATTCTAGAGTGGCTAAGTCAACCGGTGAATGGACAAGTAAGCTGTATTTCTTAGGGTGGCGCTCACCCTTCGTAGAGAAGACTATTCAAGGCGTACAAGAGCAAATCAGCCTTCTGGTTGTCTGAAAGACAGGAAGAAACGTCTCGAATGCTTGCGTCGAGGATTTTTGGATTGAAGACGCTCATGATGAAGGATCGGGAGGAAACGGTGAAGAAGAAACTGAGGAGAGCGCTATAAAAGTTTGCTGGCAATTCCAGGCACTGGTCCAGCCCTTGAAGTCAACGAAACTTCGTGGCATGATTATTTCTTCATCAGGTCGTCAGGCAAGATTAGATTAGATGTTGACGGCGAACTCATTAGACTTTGTAACAATTTAAGTATTCATGTATCTCGAATCATACCAATTGCTTTGCCCATTCTCAATCGCAAGTACCCTTTCAACTTTGTGAACGGCACAACTCTCCTGCGCTTCACCAGTATTCGGCCTGTCTCACGCTCTCCTAAAATCTAATCATATTTACAGCAACCCTCCAATTAAATCGCAGTGCTTGCAAAGCGTGTTCTTGGAAACTTCCGAGATATTTATTTGATATTTAGTTTTGGGACTGCGCGTAGTGGCGGTAACAATCAGAATAATGAGCAACATAAGTAATCCGCAAATCGTCCTGCGTCGGGCGCCGCCTTGCTCCCAATTTAAAGGAAAGAAAAAATACACAACTTTGGTTTCCCGCGGACTCACTTTGTCGCGAAACAGAACTCGGCAAACTCTGTTGTAGTAATACAACAAGTAGTAACTACGAACTTTATCTTTCCTACCACTCAACTCAATCATCAACCTCACATGATTCACTTTGGGACCTTTTTCTATTTTAATTTTCTTTTTCATATTTCCAACGTTGTCATTCGTCAACCCCTCTGCCATTTCGTTTCGAAAAGAACATTACAACACTCATATGGTGCGCACATGTCATCCGTGCATGCTGCGACGGACAGCTCAGGAACTCTGAGCTTCAAAGGACTCGAGCAATATCCACATCGAGCTTGAAAGGAGTAAACATCATCCGGTACCCTACAAACTGAGAATTTTTCTCCCCCCGCGTGTCGGTAGTATTGTATTCGAAAAGTCCACTTTCCCACTCGGCCTACTCGTATGTATTGCGGCATCACGATTCTTAGGAACTTACCCGTACCAATACCATAAGTTATAACAGTCTATATCTTTGCATCCAAACTCTACTTTGAGAATCGCTTGTTATCACCCTCAGGCTGAATAGGCGGCAGCAATAAGTACTACTGCAACGACAACTTGCCGCTTTCGAGCGTCAGTGCCTATTCAGCTCCCTCCGACTTCCTCGTGCGCTCGGCGTTGCGGAGCAACACTCACAGCAAGGAAGTAATATATCGATACCGAATCAACAATATATGCCTACTTGTGAGCTGATATTTCCTTAACGCGCGACAGCAACCTTCGGGTGTTCTTCGTGTTGGATACGATTCACCCCTAAAGATATGTTTTTCTTTTTTGGGTTACGCGGGTCGGAGGCCTAGGGGTGTAATCTCCGCTGACGAGGATATGCATGGACAGCGACTTTCTAACTCTCCAAAGATACTTCATCACATCCACGCATTCCGGCATCCCGCGTACTACATAGTATTCGCAAACTCAGTACTCAACGTTCAACACTTGCACAAACACATAACACGACTTTTACCTACTAATGTTCACAATCTCGTACTAGGTAACCGATTCTCTCGGTCAAAACGAGCTCCAGACCGTTCCTAAAAGGCCTTATATAAATACCTCATATACATATTCCATCCAGTTCCATCCATCACATCATCAGTAGCAATAAGTATCTCGTCCACCCATACGCTTCTCTGAACTATATCATTATAACAGATAGTACTCTTCCCTAGTTCTACACGGGATCCCTAAAGGCGATATTATCCACTGACTGACCTCACAAGGACATTACATTCTTGATCAATTCTTTCACCACTGTCTAGCCGCGCGTACTTACACCTACTTACATCCGTCGACGTAACAATGGGTCCATTGGTGGAAGTCAGATTTACATACAGACAGGGACTCAGCCCCCTCCGAGTCAGGGCTCAGCGGAAGAAGTTCCACTTTCGGAGTCTTCAAACCTCCAGAAGAAATCACCATCCTCAGTTCAGGTCCACTGGCACCGTGACAGTGAAGTCATCTGAATACTTTTAGAATACAGCACAAAGATAGGCAACACGGATAAGTAGTACAGTACTTAATCCCAAGTCCAACAGGCAACTTCACCAATCCCCATGCGAGTTCTACTTACTTCAAGGCTTTATCTAGATGTCCTCTCGTTCATCATTCATGACCAAGGTCCCAGGAACCGTCCTGGCGCTACCGACGGATCGGGAGCGACAATGTCAAAAAGCACTTGCGGCAGACTGCGGCCTACGATTCGGCAAATGCCGGTATACCCGTCCGGGTTCAGCCGATTCGTTACTTATTTCGTATGTTTTTTTTACTCGTAAGATGGTACTTGTCAGCGTCAAATAAATCATCCATCGGATTCATAGCAGATTCACAGGGCTTGGCAGGTGCTAGGAACGGTGCGGTCTCCTGGTACAGAAACGCAGTAATAGACTGGATGTATTGTATCATGATACTGATGATACTGTTTACTGTCGTAAAGATCACCGAATGCGTCAGACGAGCTTGAGACGAACGCTGCAGTAAGTATTTCGAGAACATCGGACATACAGGACATACAGTACGGGATGCCGTGTATCTGATTCCCTCTGATTCCTTCTTCTTAGTATTAATGAAATTCAATTGCAAATGAACCAAAACATACATATAGTTACCCAACAAATTCGTCCACCGCACCACATTTGAACTCGCAGATACATACAGTAGTAAAGGGACTTACGTGTAAGTATACTAAGTATGTATATACTTTTCAATCCGCGTAAATTTACTTGATTTCAAACAAAAACATGAGCAGAAACAGAAATATATGAGGCGAATATCAATATACATAGCGAGGCGAAGGTAGGAATCGGTAAGTAAAGGTAGATAGGTAAGGGTAACTGAACCTGATCACTATCCTTCACACCGAACTGTCAGAACGCACAAAAACCACAAAATCACAGAGAGCAAAAAAGAACGATAATAATAAGTATTTGGGCCGGATGCGACAGTGATGCGACTCTCCTGAATTGAGCAAACAGGAGGTACATACACCTTACAGCGACCGTCGACAAGTCATTTGACTTCATATTGACATTGGCACAGGGGGGCCCTTTGTAACCCAGCGATTACACAACCAAAATGTAGGAAGCACTAGGGAGACCTAGCTACACCGAGAGTTAATTCTCGGTCAATTCGAAATGGTCAGAGCACGGTAGATAAGTATCAAAGAGCAATTCATCAATCCGACCAAAAGAGAGACAGCGCTACGTACACGACATAAAGTATTCAAAGGATAGATAGATAACAAAAAACACGGGGGAATCTGAAGCGGGGGGGATTCGGGAAGAAAGACGAGAAAATTGTCAAACGCAACACACTTATCTGCGCTGCGATATCTGTCCTACGTGTGTTTAAACGAGAGTGTAATTCAAAAATGAAAGACAACATAACACTGTAGAAGAAAAACGAAGAAGAAGGAAAGAGTCCCTGTAAGATGTACGTCGAAAGGTATAAACACAGTAGCAATATACGATGACGATAAGTGTGGTCCGTATGAAAAAAGAGTTAAAACTGCTTTCATTAATTATCCTAACCTATTATGACCCACTCTACACCCAAAGAGCTCCTCCCCCAGGCGTTCACCCAATGTGCCGTTTCTATTTTAGACAGAATAAAAAATAACAACGTCCGCCCCCTCCTGCGCTTAAAGGGAACCTCGACGCCGCCTAGCACCGCGCCGAAACCGAGAAACAGTGCTCTCCTGGTCTGTACATCATATACACCATATAACAACAGCGAGACAAGCGAGAGCGACGGTGACTGTCGGCACACTACCACAATGTCCACACTGCCCCAAGAACACACCCAAACAGGGCGGTCCCTAGCCCTGCAATGTGGCCGCCCATTATATCTAACGGTAACGGGGAATCATTCGACGAAGCGGGGAAGGTAGTGAAGAACGCCTGTGTTGGATTTGGTGAACCACTAGCACTGACAGTTGCTGCAGAGGGATTCGGTGAGGGTTGTGTAGCATTGGGCGACGTCGAGGAAGGTAGGATTGTAAAGCGGTTAGAGGTGGCGTACATCGTGCCCGGGGTGGAATTGAGGAACAGGAGGAAGTAGTCATCAGCAGGCGGGATATCTTGGAGGAAAATGTTAAGTGCTGCCGTTTGTCCCTTCCCGCACGGAACTAGTACGGTATAAGAAAAAGGAGGAAGAAAAAAAGAAAAAAAAACTTCAGAAAATGTCGCAAGAAAGCATTCGAGGTGACCTTACCATTCCTTGCTACGAAGATGAGCCCGTCATCAGAGAGCCGTGCTATCTCTACATCGAATCCATCTATCCCGTCATCTAATCCTTTGACCCATGTAACCAAGTTTGCTGCACCATTCTGCCATTGGCTAGATGAAGACGGCTCCGTTATTATGAAATACGCTGAAGAGCACCCGGTATCAGCGTTCATGTAGAGAAATGCACGAGACTAAGAAAAGCTGGGAATGACACATACATGATACTTGAGCAGCGAGGCATGCAAGAACAGCGCATATGCTAGCACGAGCTGGTAAAAATCTTGACAACAACATCGTTTCAAAAACTTTGAAGATTTGTGAATAGTGTTTGTTGTGTAGAGAACGTCGTTCAGAAATCCGTATAAAGGGCGTGAAAAAGTGGGCGAATGGGTTAGAGGTGAAAAGGAGGGGAATTAGAAGGAGATCGCCAACGTTGACAGAAACGTTGAGCGCGAATGATGGTGGTAAGAGAGGAGGAGGAGGGCGCTGGTCGCTGACAAGGGGAAACCTGTTTACATTTATTTGGTGGTGGCTGCCATTGGCCAGCCGGAATTAATATTCAGACTCGGCCAAAGTTGCCCTTGGCTTTGCTTGCCTCTTGGAATGCTATTCCTTCTTGAATCCTCGTTGGCTCAATTTTCTCCACAGAATTCACAAAATTCCATGAATCTTGAACCTCTCTAGATGTAATCATTCGTATGTTTCAGCGCCTCGGTTATGACAGCGCCTCCAGTCTGAGTCCAGAATCGGGGTAATATGCCCTCACTGGCATCAGTCACCGCACAACACATCCTTTATCGCCGTTGTTCTTTCGCATGCGAATATATGCGAGTTCTGATGAACATTGGGATAGGCGGTTTTTTGATACCACGGAAGTGGCTGGGCTAGAAGATTATTCATGTGGCGACAAGGTTGTGCTTTTAGTCTCCACAATTCACGTTTACCTCCACACTGGGGAGGAGGAATAGTTTCAACATCAACGCGCGATCGTTACTGGTCGCAACGGGTGCGAGGTACAGCCTGGGTACAGCAATAGGCTGCCTTCACAGCCTTTCATGATCACAAGGTACCGTTGCATTGGTCTGATGGTCATCCGATACGTTCATGATTCATCGCCACATCGAGGAGAACCTTCCGTTGCTACGCCCTCTGCTTCACATAGGTGGGTACAGTTGGGGAAAGCCAAACCCTACAAATTCGGGTGAACTATTTGTAGAAGGTGATCGAGTGTGCGGAAAAGCAAGGAAACAATATTCCTAGTTATTTTAGACAATATAGACTACGAATCATCGAGCCGATTTCGAGTTTTCGAAATTGAACCCCCGAAATTTGGCCGTTCACAAAAAATACAGCGAGAACTTGAGAAAATGGCGGAAATGCACTCCCTTGTTAATCTGATTATGATTCCAATAAAAAATGTTGAGTACAGGGATGACGAACTATGTACCCAAAAAGGAAATCCGTGTGCCGACGCGCTCGGGATTGCAATGACAGTGAGCGAAATTTTTATCAGCAATGCCAAGTCGTGGTTGTCGCTCGAAGCGAAAATACAACACTACTGGCCTCAATAATCATGTCATACCCTCAGAAGATTCGGATGATAACTCACCTCCGCCTGCACCAGTGTTCAACAATGAAAACCCGATGATAACAGACCTGGATTTGGATAACCCAGATGACTTGCGAGAGGGCGACGGAGTACTCAGTGAGGACAACCTGCTAGGTGTTACACGTTGGATCTTGCAGGAAGAGGAGGACAGGGACAGTGAGGATGAAGAGATGTTCTTGGAGGTGGCAGACTGGAATGATGGACACTCGGATTTGGAGGACGAGGATCTTTGTGGCAGGCTTCTTCAACATGCCAACTCAGTTGGAGATGATCCAAAGGATGAGGACTGGGTACCATCGTCAGTGGCCCGGAAATTGAAGCGGAAGAAAAGAGAACGGAAAGGTCACGGTTACACCAATACAATAAATGATACTTCAAGCTGACTGGGCATTGTTTAGATCGCAAAAAGGAGTACGCGACAGGCCCTGACATGGAGAGAAAAGCACCTCGCACTCAGCGGCGTCATCGAGATGATATAAAGTCAAATCAGAGCCTGTTAAAGTTTGGATTCAAGGGAAAGGCACCTGTTCTCAATGGCTTTCGTCATCATCGTCCACAAAAGCCTCCAAGCACCAAAATCACTATCCCCGCACCTCAAACTGCACCTCAAACTGTGCCTCAAACCACATCTCAAACTGCTGACACCAACAACGACAATGCTGCCGCATCACTTTCTGTGTCCCGAAATACACGAGTTCTTGTTGCTGGTCCCTCATTGCCTATACACGCTGAGTCAGTTGAGCCCGAATTGTTTCCAACACAAGTGCGGGTTGAGTCAGTCGAGCCCGAGTTGTTTCCAGCACAAGTGCAGGTTGAGTCAGTCAAGCTGCAGCGCTTGCATACAGGAAGTGATGATATGGCAGGGGAAAGCCGTAACAGAGTGGGAATTGATGATTGTGCAAAAGAGAGCACTGACAACAGTGTGGCAGATGAAGCATGGGTTGATGAACTTGATGACGAGACAGCGCCAGTTGAGATTCAAGGTTGGAAGGAACTGCGAGAGCAGTTGAAGGCAGACCTAGTGAAAGGCGGGAAGCGAGGCCTACCGTTGTCTCAAATAAATCAACTTCTCATTCTCCGCAACTTTGCCACTCTCCGTTTGAAGGGATATGGCCGTATGGAAGCAAGCAAGCAGATTGCAATGCAGTGGTGTGATAGTGGAGGTGAATGGTTTGCATGGCGTGTGCGGTCTCTTGCAAGACATTATCAGGTCTTCGAACAGCTGCCAAAGGAAATGCGGGGAGGCTTACGCATTTCCACTTCTTTGCTGGCCGATGAACGTGTACGGGATGCCTGTCGAGCCTGGCTTCAAATACAGAAAGTTGGAGATGTCACTCCCTTGGCATTTCATACCGTGTTGAATGGTTCCATTCTTCCTGAACTTGGAATCAAGCTCAATAAACTGCTCACTCTTCGCACTGCTCGCAATTGGTTGATACGGCTTGGTTGGAGATTAACACACATAAGAAAAGGAGTATATATGGATGGCCATGAGCGTCCAGATGTGGTGGAATATCGCGAGAAAGTTTTCTTGCCCCAACTCGCAAAGTTTGACCGATACATGGCACATTATGAGAAAGTTGAGGGTCAAAATGAGCTGGTCCGTGTTGAACCAAAGCTTGAGATTGGAGAGAAGGAAATTATTCCTCAGTTTCATGACGAGTCATGTTTTCATGTGAATGAATATAAGGCAAATGCTTGGTATGAATTCTTCGATAATCCAGTCTGTTATTTACTCAAACATATGTGCATTAGGCTTTCAGCTGCACAGACCATACTGCAAAAGAAAGGCAGGGGACGGCTAATTCATATCTCAGACTTCATCAATCAAGTGAATGGACGACTTGTCTGCAAAGATGCAGAAGGAGTGATTACTCGGGATGCTCGCAAGGTGATTTTTCCTGGCTCGAATGGAGATCCCTGGTGGGACACCGAGCAGCTCTTGAAGCAGGTCCAAGATGCTATGGACATTTTCAAAGAAGCACACCCAAACTGCAAGGCTTTATTCATTTTTGATCAGTCCTCAGCACACGCTTCGCTCAGTCCCGATGCATTGAAGGCCTTTGAAATGAACAAGAGCAATGGTGGAAAACAGCGAAAGCAACAAGACACAATTATTCCTCATTCAAATCCCATGGCCCATCTGCGTGGAAAGGTGCAGCAAATGTGCCTCTCAAATGGTCAACCTAAGGGTTTGGAGCGAGTGCTCACTGAACGAGGATTTGATGTTGCACACATGCGTGCAAAGTGCGCTCCAGTTTGCCCTTTTGAGAATGAACATTGCTGTATGGCCCGCTTGCTCAGCAAGCAGGAGGACTTCATCAATCAGCCCTCAATGCTTGAGACTCTTATCAAGGAAGCTGGTCACGAATGTGTTTTCTTGCCCAAGTTTCACTGCGAGCTCAATCCAATAGAAATGGTATGATCCTAATTTCAGTATGCTCTTCAGTATTAATGATATGTTCTGCTACAGTATTGGGGTTGGGCAAAATACAGATACCGACAAGCTCCTAAGAAGACTTTCACTGAGGCGAAGGAAATGGCACTTCAATACTTGGATGCATGCCCAACCGATGTCATACGCCGGTTTATAAACTGGTCTTTCCGGTTCATGAGTGCATATCGTGCCAAACTAACTGGCAAAGCAGCAGAATGGGCAGTCCGGCAGCAAAAGTCTCATAGATCAATTTCTGCAAGAGCAATGATGCATCTCGAGGCTGTACTTGCTACTTCTTAGGTAGTTTAGTGTATGCAAATCTCGAAAAAAATTGGCCGTTCCCAAAAAGTCATGGGAAAAACTTCGGATGTGCATTTTTGGATGTATCTCATTATTCTAAGGCTATCTCTGCTTTTAAATTGACCTAAAAGTCATTTACCCGGTCTCCACCAAATTTGTAGGGTTTGGCTTTCCCCAACTGTATCCAAAAAACACTCACCTCGTACTGGTGGGACCTGGATGGGACTACAGTGCACCAAGGCAGATCACGGTTGTTGATGTAAGGGTGTACAACACAAAACAAAATTTTTCCTTCTCTTCCCTGGAAAATCAATACTTGCAAATAATAATACTATATTCTGAAAGGTATTACCTATAAGTATGTGGGGTGTGGTTGGTCACTCACCAGGATGAGATCCACTGACCTCTGGCCCGAAAAAATGAAACACAGGTTATGTAATGCACCTTATATGGAAGGTACAGATTATGTAATATCCATATTTGGAAGGTACAGGCTGTGTGGCAATATTATAACCTGGCTGCCTGCTCATTTCTTCTGCACTCTATATTGCTTTTTGAGGTCTGTTTTGGAATTACAGAACTTTCAAAAAATTTTCAGCAACAGTCTAACCAATAATCCCCTAAATATCGGGCTTGAGCCGTGTTCTGACCCCGAAAAAGTGAAACACCATGGGAATATTTTCAAAGGAAGCGTAAATCACATTTTTTCACCTGGTTTCCTTCCAAATCCAAAAGGAAAAGTCACTTTTTGTAGTAGAATTACCCAAAAAGAAACTGTCAGGAAACTACCTTGGTGCAGTGCATGACCTGTTTAAAAGGCAACCATCACATCCTCATGAGCATCACACACAAGATGTCTGACCACAAGATATCTCTTCATGAAGGCATATCCAGCGAACAATATCAACATGGTGATGAGAATGAAAATGTGACAGTAGTCTAAGGGCACTGAACA
>JH815029.1:911-15709 GCA_000296255.1 Omphalotus olearius VT 653.13
CTGGCCTCTCGGGATGGCCACATTAGAGTGTCGCAGGAGAGCAGATGGAATCAGAATCGTGGAGCCTGGCGGAAAACGAATGATGAGGTCGAGGTCCCACAGTACTAGATGACCTCCAAGGTCAGGGTTATAGTCGCCCAAGGCAGTGATGACACACCACCCCCAGGCGAGGTTGTTCGAGTCGAGATGAGGTTTGGAGATCGTCTGAGGACCAAAGTTGAGCGTGACGGCTGAAAATACGCTATTGCTGAAGGGAAATTTGAGGTCTGGGTTTCTCTGCTGAAGCGTGGCTTGTTGGGCTTTGTAGAAAAGGAAAAGAATCGGTGCAAAAGTCTCAAAGAGACAGTTTGCGAATCCAGAAATTCGGATGATGTGGGAGTCGCGGACGATGGAGCTCAGGATAGCAGTGTTTGTTTTATTATGGACGAAGGTCATTGGTTCCTGAAAGAGATTAATGTTCAGAATAGACACTCAATAGGAGGAATTTACCTCTTGGCCGCCACCATACGACACGCCCACTGCTACGGCTGGGAAGTCGCCCCTACGATGTGACTTTTGCTTGTCAGTGAATTTCAGCTTGCTCGCAGCATTCTTCATGACTTCGGTGGAACCTTTGGTGACCTCAGCCCAATTCAAACTATCTGGTCGACCACCAAGCATAGCGAATGCAAGGTTCGAACGATCGACGATAGGTCGTGGTTCTCTAGAGACAGCGAATTTGTCAGACATTCACGATGAAATCGCGGCCGACGTACCTGCCGTCCCATTCAATGACACGCATGTACGGGAAGATCTCCTTCATCTCATCGAGCGTGTAGATATCCTCCATTTGCTCGTTCTCCCTCAGACCAATCCATCCGGGCCGCGAGACCTGGAAGTCCGCAGACGTATCCACCTCAATTCGAATAGAAGTTTGCTCTGCATGAGTGCGATATTTTGTGGCGCACTTCTCTTTAAGTCGAGAGAAATACGATTGCTGGGCAGCTTGCAGCTTAGCCTTTCGCTTCTTGCGAAATCGAAGGTTGCTCTTTTGAGTTTTACTAAGGGGTACCGAGTTTGAGGTTTTAGAGGGTGTTGTAAAGTTGGGAAGGACACGTTCCGGGGTATCAGGTGCGACGGTAGGAGAGCGACTCTCTGCCACTAACTTCGAAGCCGAATCAAAAGAGTCGTCATCTTCTGTCTCGTGCTCTAGATACGCTAGCTCGTTTTCAGGAGGCTGGACATCTGCACGACGAATGCAATCCATGAGACTGAAGTTCGTGGGGGCATGGATGGCGTCGACTTCGCAAAGAGAGTAACGCTTTCCCGAACGAGTCACTCCTAAAAAAGCGTACGTATATCAACATATGGAGACGAAAGGACGCGTGAATGAGGTAGAACGGAAGAACATGACGCGTTCATGTCGTGAACAGTGCCAGCGTGGCTAACGCGTCCACCAAGCACGCGGTGTCGCGTCAAGTCGCGTCAAAGACTGCAAAAAGTGACGAGAAAGAGACTCACTTCCGCTCATGTATGGGTACGGTCACAGAACTCGCTGGGGATGGTATAAGAGCTGGAGAGAGCAGCCGTGAGATCCACACCTGCTTTTTGAAGTTTACTGTCGCCGTTTACAGACCAAACGGCATGCCTTGACACTGATGCACACACGGTTGCCGGCAAGAAATTCCATGGTGACAGTTTGCTCACTTCACAGTGCTAAGCGCAGTGATTTTTGGAAATAATCAGAAGACCAGGGGAACAGAACTCTGAACAGACGCCGATGATACTCTGGACCCACAGCTGTCAGATGGTGGGCGAAGTGAAAGCCTAATGAGAATTTATTTTGTGCTGGCATGCGCAGTGGTGGTTTGGTGAGAAGTTTTGACTGTCTTACATAATACAACTCTTGCCTTCACGCTCACTATGTCGGACCCATTGCGAGCATTGCGAGCAGCAATACAATCGTCGCAACCGATAACTTACACTTCTTCTGACCCTCAGATACACATCTCACCCTCGCACGACTTTCCAAAATCTACTCCGACACGATGGCGCAAAGGGCTTTCCTCAACATCTACTCTGACCGGGTCGGACTTTTACACCCTCGAAGCAGTGTACCTAGCGTGGCATTTAAAAGCGCTTCCTGGAGCGGAATACGCGAAACAAGCAAGGGAGAGCGGCAGCGGGTTTGTTAGTGTTACCGAAAGGAAGGGAGTCGTCGATTGGTTAGAAGGGTCAGCGAGCGCAGGGGAAGGCAAGATTGCCAGCGAGGAAGTATTCAAGGCAGCAATATCCGAGGCTCAGTCTCAGCCTGGCGGAATGACCCCTCCAGGTTCACCTCCTGCTCACCTCAAAGATCGTTATTCAAAATCAACCACTCCAGTCTTTGCCTCGACTTCCTCAGTTACGACTCTACCACCCACCTCATCTCCAACAAAACGACGCTATGTCCCCGATACTGCCGATATTGACGCTGTTAAAAAGATTAGAACGGCGGAGATTGAGCTGCGGGACCGTACGAGTGTGCTGAGGGGTACCAAGCCGAACAATTTCAGCTCAATTCGGACAGTATTTGCTGAGAGGCTGAAGAAAATCAAGGAAGGAGGAAGCTCAGCTGCAGGGGCCAAGTCCTCCACTGCATCATCGAGTGCTTCGACGAATCCAGCATTAGCCGCTGGTATGGATTCCAAGATGGTCGCTAGGAAAGCTCGTAAGTTCATGCAGCTGTGTGTTTCATGACATGCTTAAGAACTTTCTGTGTTCAGGTCACAACTTCCCTATCATCATCATTTCTTCTTCGCCTACAGCTCTCATCACGATGCACAACGTAAAGCGGTTCCTACAGGAATCGACGTGAGTAGATTCGTTTTCATCCTTTTTAGCTCAAATTTGAATACTACCTTTTTTTTCATAGTTTCGAACCAACCGCAGACGCGCGCGCACGCGCCACGGCTGAAGGGAACACTCGTCCAGACGATCTTATCCCAATCGACCGGAAAATAACTCACATTGAATCGGGTGGAAGGGAAAGTGTTGTTAATGTTCGGTAAAGGAAGCAGTCTGTTGTTTGACACTCTCGCTCACTTGATGTTCTACAGGTATTTTGTTCTCGACTCTGTCGACGCGCTCAACAAATTCGGCCCAGACGCGTGGGATCGTGTGGTTTGCGTGATGACCACTGGTCAAGCATGGCAATTTAGACCGTATAAGTGGGCTGAGCCGAGGGTGCTGTTTCATCATGGTGAGCGCGAGCGTCGACCCGCTGTACAAACGGTTCTGCACCGTTCATTATTCGCTTTTCACGGCTTGTTTCGTGCATAGGCTGACGGAATATACTTCTCTTAGTTAAAGGTGTGTACGTGTCATGGGCGAACGATCCCCCAAACCCGAAAATCAAGGATTGGAATGTGACTGAGCTGAAGGTATGTACATCTTCGGTGCTTTCCTCTTATTTCTACCGGGCCAACTTCTGTTGGATGCCCCTACCTTGTGATAGATAGGACGCTTCGTTATTCTCCCCCTTCCTTCATCTCTTACCTTGATATGACTAATGAATGTTTGAACGCACATAGATTGACCCCCTTCGACGACATATTGACAAGAGCGTTGTGGCTGGTTTCTGGAAGATGCTGGATGACTGGATGGGCGCGAATAAGCCTTGGTTGATGAAAGGCTGATCTTCAAGAGCATCTGCTTCTGGATTAGGTGGAGGGTGCCGCGGATACAGTGGAGAATGTGGAGGCGTGGATGAGTGTGATGGGGTTTTCTTGATCATGAGTTGTATTGTAATTATTTCCTGAGTGCGATCTAATGTCATTGTATGATTAAGATGTTTTTTAGACCGACAGCTGGAGGGTCCGCCTAGGGAAATTCTGTCATCTTACGATTTGGTATATCGATTGAAGGCATCCTGCCATGGATATCCGTAACCCACGCCTCAAGGAAAGGTGTCAATGAATAGGTCGCTAATCTTGGGTCAATCATGATCATCTCCTGCAGTGCATGGACTGCACCTAGTCATCTGTAGAACGAGGAAGGTAGGAATAACGTCAATGGACTCCTGCGACTGTGAGTATGGTTATGATGTAGTTTGCACTCAGTGATATATCCTGAACGTTCAATGAATTAAAGCAGTACGTGACCTCTATCAAAATGGAAAAGCAAAGTACGATAAATTCAGGTCATCACTGAGTTGGTGTCAGAGGGGAACCGGTACAAAGTCATATCAGGATGTACTTCAGGCTTCACCTGTGTATCCGTGCATCTTTTCATCGCCTGCCCTGCCTTTCTTAAAATGGTGAAGTGGAATTAAAAAATGTGTATTCAGTGACACAAGCTACTTGTGTCCGGTGTAGTGAGGTATCCAGACACGATAATATTCCTGCATCCTCGCGATAATCATAAGAGCATTCCCTTTGCAATGATCGCACAGTCAGGATCCCTGCTCAAACGCGCACAGCAGATTCCGACGCAGACTCCGAGACTAACACGTTTGTCGGTACAACAGCCGGGTCCATTGGAGGTGGTTTTGGAGGGTGTAAGACGAGATTACCAAGCCGTGGAGGTGTTGATTTACCGATAAACTCCATCTTGGTGGGAAGTTTTGAGGCAGCTTGGCGTAGTACTGTACGAAACAATAAGTCACACATTCAAAACCAGAGAAAAGCGACTCACTATCGCGCGCAAGTTCCTCTCGAATAGGTACGCCCCCTATTTCAAAGATGACTCGTCCGGTGGGTTGACTGCAGAGAGCCGGTAAGACGAAAATGCAGTTGGCGTTTGAGTTATAGCGCGTACCGAGTAGCCCAGAACTCAAAAGTACCCTTTCCTTTTCCCATACGTGTTTCATTTCCCTATTTCCATACGCAGATATATTAAAAGACCATGAGATTCTACAAGAGAACTGCTACTGACCTTGATACAAACCGGGATATCTGGAAATACCCTCAAAAAACATTTCGTCCCTTTCAAAGCCTTGAGCTTTCTCTTGATGACTTCCTCAGCGGTCGTTAGCTGCTTTGCACTGAGCCTGACACCATTCCCTTTTATTCTGATCCCCCATTCGCCGAACGCTAGAGTGGTGCCTTTGATGGAGCCACCTATAGGGATAGGGATAACACCCTTGTGCCTTTTGATGTACTTGACCTGACGAGGAGCCAGCTGACCACGATTGCGGGTGAATATTGTCAGTGGATTGGTATGTGTGTGCGCTGGCCGTAACGCTGAGGACGAAGAGAACAGCGTCCGCGTCAAGGAGGAAAGAGAAAGCATTATGAAATTATGTAAGCACCACCAATCCTTTCTTTGTACCACGACGGTGGCTACCGAGTCCAACGACGATGAGCGATAGGAAGCGACCGTTGGACACTGCTGGAGATGCTGTCTCCAGCAAGAAATTGAAAAGGTTTGAGTTTTCGTTTGTCTTTCAGTATCATACTGACTGGTTGTTTGTTTCTTAGCGATGTGAGTATACTTTACTACCTTTCGCCAAGGTGATTATGTCCTTCAAAATACGTTCTGACGTGTCTCTATAACCTTTTTTCTACCTTCAGACACCCGCCAATGGCACCCCTCCAGCTGGAGATGTGAGCATCTCTTTCATGTCGTCTCTTTCTCCGACTGACAGTTTCGATGTCTAGGCCGTCAATGCTGCGCTTATCGCGCAAAAGCGTGCGGAAATTGCAGCAAAAATGGCTGCTATGAGGAGCAATGTTCTCAGTGGTGCCGGGGTCACGTTGCCCATTGCTGCGCCGATTCCAAAGGCACCGATAACGGTACCCAAGTTGCAATCACCTTCGCCCTCTGTATCCAGCGGCCCTACTCCTGCAACGAACTCTCCTGCACCAACTCCAGGTACCCCAGCCAAGACGGATGATATTGCTCACAGAGTCGCGGAGGCGAAGCGCAAGGTCGCAGAGTATCAATCGAAATTGGCGGTTAAGGATAACCCGTACATTGTTTGTAATTCTACTACATTTCCGTGCCACGTCGTACTCACATTTCTTTTTGACAGTCGATGCCACAAACAGGCAAGAATAAGAATCGTGCTCCTGAACCTGCTCAACAAGGTTCCGGTCTGAAGATGACTGCCCATCCTCTTCTTCTCGATCAAACACCCGCTGCTCCTCAATCAAAGAAAGACAGGTACAAGCCTATGCAGCCCAAATTTGCTTCTATCAAAGTAAGCTATTTCGTGTTCATTCATTTACTAAGTTCTTTGTTTAATTATTCCCCCAGGCTAACGCCCGTAACGTGCCTACACCTACACCTCCCCCTGCTCCCATTACCCCAGTCGAATCTACTTCTGCTAATCCATATGCCTCCACTTCGTCAAAAGATACCGGTTTTGACGGCGCTCCAAGAGAGCGCTCAGGACGCAACTTCCGGTTCAACCCCAAAGGCAAATACGTTGCCCTTGGAAACCAGATGCGACAGGACCAGAAACTTGAAGCGCTCAAGCAGCGAATTGCAGAAAGCGCGCGAAAGGCCGGGCTGGACGGTGACATGGGTATAGAGAAGAATATTAGAGTGAGAGATTCTTGGCCTTTGATAATATCCCTACAACTTACGTCGATTCATCTAGCGCTTTCCACCCCCTGAATCTGAATGGTGGGATGCCCCTCTGCTTCCTTCCCAATCCTACGCAGACCTCACGTATGGAATGGCCGGGCTCAACATCTACACAGCCGATTCACCCATCACAATCTACATTCAGCACCCGATTCCTATCCCAGCTCCGGGCGACAAGAATAAGGTCGCACTGAAACCTATGGTGTTGACGAAGAAGGAGCAGAAGAAGATGCGGAAGCTCAGGCGAGCGGCAGAATTACAGGATAAGAGAGATAAAATCAAGATGGGCTTGTTACCTCCAGATCCGCCGAAAGGTATTGTCTTCGTCTGTATTTTGTGTCAATCTTTATTGATACCTTTGGGATTTCTAGTTCGTCTGGCAAACTTGATGAAAGTTCTGACTTCGGACGCTGTCCAAGACCCGACACGTGTAGAGGCCAAAGTGCGCCGGGAGGTTGCGATGAGAAAGCATACTCATGAGAAGATGAATGCCGAACGTAAACTCACGGAAGAGCAGAGGAGGGAGAAGATAGAGAACAAAAAAGCAGACGAAGAGAAGAAGGGTATCTACGGTGCTGTGTTCAAGTATGTTCCCTTCTTGTCTACTCCTTAGACATTCCTTTGACAAACATCTCTTTTGTTCTTGTAGAATCAAGAGACTAACCGATCCAGCCCATCAATTCAAAGTTCGGAAGAACGCCGAACAATCCAATCTCACAGGAGTCTGCGTTTTCAACCCCCATTTTTCTCTCGTCTATGTCGAGGGGGCACTGAAACACATTCGCAACTACAAGCGATTGATGTTGGTCCGTATTGCGTGGACAGAAGGTGCAAGACCAAGAGGCGGGGAAGACGTTGAGCTGCAGGCTGATGAAGACGCCGACGGCGAGGGGGTTGCAGGTGATGGCGCCGTAGCCACTAACAAAGGCAAAGGCAGGGCTTTTGGAAATGGCGATAGTGAAGGCGGAGAGATCGAAGCCTCGTTGGAGGATAACAAATGTTGGTTAATCTGGGAGGGGATGATAAGGGACCGGGCATTTAACGCGTTCAAGGCTAAGAGTTGTCCAACGGATGGAGCGGCGAAGGAGCTGCTTGGGGAGAGATTGAGGGGATATTGGGATCAGGCAAAGAATTGGAAGCCTGAGGAGGAAGAGTTGTTTTAATCTTTCGTTCAGCAAGGCCATTCATTTTAGCGTTTGAATGAGATATGTTTTTCCTCCATAACAGATAATGACTGATTACATAGGTGTACTACTTATATTGCTCTGGCACTAGAAGTATTTACGCGTTTACGTCCAGTGCCGCATTCATTATATCATAAGGCAGCCCTCAAAACTTGTGACAGTTGGTCAGATTTGATCCAATATCTAACCCATTTCTGAACATGAGTGCCGTCCAGTGGTTCTAGATTCTTCACTCTCGGGCTATGCTTCTGGACATTGAAAATACTCAAAGGGGTAGCTCCAACGCTCTCCATTGTCCTGGACTCATCTGATAACCCAATGGTTCGGTCATCAGAGGACAGCTCGCGGAAGAAATCGACAAGCTTGACCGCAGGCTACAAAAATACAGGATTATAGGTAAACGTAGGAACGAGAGGACTTAATGTACTTACAATTTCGTGAGCAATCTTCCGTGATTCAACTTGAACTCGCCTCTGAACCTCGGCAAACCATTCTTGGAACGACACGATTCGGAGAGCATCGATAGGAAGCTTTTTTTCGAGAATAAATGCGCTTCTTACTGCCTCGATGATAGATGTCCAGGAAACAGGTCTAGGATGGGCGACATTGACGATTAAAGGTGCTTGCTTTGCTTTGCCCACGTCGATGATCGCGTCCGACACGGCGTCCATTGGAATCCATGAAATGACCTTTCAAAGACTTGGTTAGACTTCTACTTGCGGAACGAGTATATGGCAAAATGTACTCCGTGAGCGTTTGGGAGCATCCCTAGAGCAATACTAGACTTGACGAGAATTGGAAACCATTCCTTGGTTGCCCACGCTCCGTTTGGCCACCCACCACTAATCTGGCCTATCCTGAATGAGGTTGCGCGCAGTCCGCTCTTTGTGAGTATCTGTTACTATTTGGTTACTCACAGTAACAAGAGACCGATCAAGTGAATCGGACATACTCGTTCCGCAACATATTTACTCTCGCCATATCCTGTTCCGACTGCGTACCTCGCATCCGTGACAAGTTCTTCGGGGTAGGGTCCCTTGGCCCTGTCCCACGACTGAGCAGACGTGATTGAGGAGGTAAACAAGTACCGGATTGAAGAGCCGCGACGACTGGAACGCGCAAAATCGATGAGATTCCGAGTCCCTCTGACATTCGACTCGAATGAGGACAGCGACATATTGAAGTTTAATTTCCAGGCGTTGTGTATGATCATTGTCAAATTCTCGCGGAGCTAGATATGAAGAGAAAGTTTCAGAGTTATTTTTACAGCAGGATTCGATCCATAATCACCTCTTGAATCACACTTTCTGACAAACTCATACTCGGCTGAGCCGTGTCGCCTTCCAAAAAGACAAGCTTCGTGGACGATAACAGACTCACGTCCAATGCCTTGTCCTTGAATCGCTCGCGGTGTCTATCAAACATCGACATCTTCGAAGGCCGATTGAGTGCATATACACGCGCAATCGAGTCCTTGCGCAACAGCGATTCTAACATTTGTGCTCCGAGATTTCCTGTTGAACCAGTGAGAAGGACGACGGCCTTCTCATCATCGCTGTAGCTGGATCTTGTAATAGGTGTATCGAGTCCCTGGCTGTATTTCTCGATCATTTTCTCTATTGCAGTCTCATGGCTGTTCTCAGAGCTTTCCCCGCGAAGCAAGTCCGCAGTGGACGTCGCAACGTTCTCAATGGTGGGGTAGCTATAGACCGTGGTCTGACTGATGTGTAGTGCGACAGCCTGAACGTTGGAGTCTTTGGATTTTCGCACAGCACCAATGAGTATACCAGCTTGATCGCGCTGACGTCCGAACATGATTACGCCTTTAATCCTGTGTACGAAAGTTAATAGCGAATTGATGTTGAAAAGGATATCTCCGCTGACAAGGGCCTCGATGAAATGATCCCCACCACGGGCGTTGGAACCGTCTTCTCACCCAATGAGTGAATCAATACATCATCGGCACGTCCGACACTGTATTTGATTCAATTATGAGCGGACGCCAGAACAATGTTCACGAAGAACTTACATTTCGCTCAGTTCTTCTCTTGTAGGATGAGGTTCTAAAGTCGCGTATCCTCTGACATCCGGCAAATTCTCGACTCGTACGCGGTGGTAATCGCTTGCCTAATCAAACGTAGTTAGTTCTCATCACGAAGGATATCACACGAGAGTCTGTCTGCGTTCGTAGTATGTACGGAACCGCATTTTCCGGCGTGGGCATAGCCGGAAGCCTTTGGCTTCACGACAGCAGGCGGAAGGACCACAATAGATAAAAATCTAAAATCACCTGAATAAAAACTCCTAGAGCATGGAATGCAAGAAGTGGAATGAAACCCTGTCGATTTATTCTATTGACTTGAACCGGTGAGTCTGAAACGAGTTCATGTCAATCCTCTTACTCTTCTCCAACATTGTGAAATAGACATACAGATTTCGGCATAGTCCTCTATGAAAATAAACGTCGAAGGAATCGCTTTAGGAAGTCCAGCGCTCCCAGACGAGTGTAGATATACACCGACAGTGTCGTCTGGCTTCAAGGCGGGAAGAGGGGCCAAGGGGTCTGATAATGTCTCCTTCCCAAGCTTGGGAAAGATGTCGTAGAGAGAAGGTGCTTCCCCAACACTGAGCACGTAGCCCGGATGCGTCGAAAACAATTCAGACTTGACGCTCTCGACGAGATCGTGCAATGTACCATGTGTGGTGAGCAGCCTGTGTGCAGACGTCTTTTGCAGCAGATTGATTCTAGCCGTCGGAGAGTTACGTGGAGAGATTGGGAAGGGCTACATTGGTTGTGAGTCGAGCTGCGGATACAAGCGAAAGAGCGGCACTTACTGTGAAACCGGCTTTCATTAAACCGACATTGAGGGCTTGGTGGACGACCGTATCCAATTGTGCGATTATAGCGACTACTTCATGTTGAGGTGGAAAATTGTCATGATCACCGAGAACCGCCTTGCCAGCGCGATAGCTAGCTCGCACAAATGCTAAGCAGGATATCTTGGTGACTTGGTCAGTGCTGTCCTCTGCGTACACATATACTAGAGGGAAGTTGGGGTAATTCTTGTAGTGAAAATCCAGGAGCTCAGGGGGAGAGAGCTCAAGAGATGAATAGACGGGGGGAATGCCAGCCATTGATGGCAGTCGAGACTGTTAGATTTATATGCCGACTCGGAGCTAGTTGTAGAACTTGGAAGTTTTTCCATGGCGCCCTTTTATACCATGAATATGCAATGGATCCACAGACAGTGGAGGCTTACAGCGTATCAGCAATGTGAATCGCCTCCAACTTGAATGACATTACCGATTCCCAGAAGCGAGTACGAGTGCCGCTCCTGTCGTTCGAAGTGCATGAGCGGGTACAATCAGGACTTTGGAAGCGGCCGAATTTGCCACCCCTCGCCTCCATAGTACTAGATAGCACTGTACCAAAAGTTAGCCAGGATGAAAGTTGCACTGTTCTTGCGCATATACTCGCCCTAAATTATGTAAACAGTTCGCTCTTCAATTCTTCCCTCGACAATGTCCTCCCATGATTCTGGTCTTGGATCCTCTAGCAGCTCAGAGTTACAACTCATTCAACACGACCCTATCTCAGATCAGATCCAAGAAGAGCTAGATCGAAAGATATTCGAATCGTCGATTTGGGAGCTCGTACAGATGAAGGTCGAACGGAATGATCCTATTCCACCGGAGGAGTTGGCTTTGATCTTTCGTGACATATGCCACACTGGCTTGAAGCACAACAATCCTCGGTCCTTCAAGGATGCCCGTGACGCATTAGCCTTTTTGAAGAAGTATTCCCAGCTGAGTGAGATGGTGAAGGATGCTTGTCTTAATTCACGAGGCGGCTTCAAGCACATACAGTGATTGAGTAAGGCTTCCAATACTTCCTATTTGACTCGAGCTCACTGAGGACTTTCAGGACTTCTCAGACTGAATCAAAATGCATATACTGAGGAGAAAGAACCCATATACAAAGCAAGTGTCAAGGGTCAGTATGCACTCTACTGCTTCAATTTTAACTTACCTCATCAACAGTTTATAGCCATGGAGGATTCATGGAATCAATGGTACATCAGCAAGGCACATCTTGCATTAGAAAAGCATATTCTTCGCCATTCGAAGGACCTCGAAAATACATACTCCCCTCACTGCACTATCGTGCAGTCAACTGGGACAGGAAAGTTGAGGATGATAGATGAATTCAGCAAGCAGCATTTTGTAATATTCATAAATCTTCAGGATCCTGCCGCACCAGGTATGTATGCACATTTTTACACAATCATAGATAATGATGAATTGTCCCTCTCAGGCTTCCCTGCTTCTGACCATCAGGTGTATCATGTTTGTTCGTTGTCCAGATCCACCATGACTACAGACAAATTGAGAGTTCTCAGCAGTGCCTTCATGTTTGTGCTGTTCCAAAAGTGTGATGAAACTGTCACTGACACCATGCAGAATGAAGGGGGTTTGGATTCACAACAATGGCTTAGTGAACAGGGTGCTGTGTGGTTCTGAGAGAAGATGACAGAGGGTCAAACAATAGAGACACAGGGCCAATATTGCGTGGAGTTCTACCATGATGTGGTTCTCCAGGTGAGCAAGGTGTGGCTACTGGATGCTTCAACTCACCTTACTGACAGCAAATATCGTAGCTTTATAATGATTATCTATTGCTGCTGAGCCTGAACTCAAAACCTTCACCCACTAAGCGGAATGACAGGTCTTCCCCCGATCTAATCCATTTCCAGCATGAAAAGTGTTTGATATTTCTACATCTCTTTTTCTTGTCCTTTCTAATCTTTGACTTCTATTCACAGGGGACAGTCATGTGAAAGAGGTTGCCCAAACACTTGTTGACTGTTGGGGTGGTGCAGCCAAGAAGCATCAGCCCATCGTCCATCTGGCCATCAATGAAGCACATGCACTGACTGAACTCAATGACTTGGAAGGATTATCTGTGTTCTCTCATCTCTGAAAACTTCTCCATGTGCTACGAGGTACAATAATTTTTGCAGTCTTCCTGTCAACTAGTGGCCAGATTACCCAATTTGTATTGCCAAAAGAGAATGCCAATTCTGCTCAGCTACAATTAGAAAAACTGTGGCAGATTCCTCTGTTTTGTGTTCTAGGCTGGGACCAGCATGCTGCTCCATTTCCTGACCAGTTGACTTTACCTTTAATGACATTGTTAGGCTACAAGGCTAGCTTTGGTCGTCCCCTGTATGCCCTTTCTTCTCTCTTATATCGTCAAGTTGATGAAGGCCTTGTAGTTTTGCATCCCACTACATATCTTCTCAAAAACTTGAGGGGATTGAACGCTCTGAGCTCCAGGACTACTTGGTCCAATTTGCCACACAGAAGTTGATCAAGCAAGAGCCTGCATCCCTCTCCAACTGTTTGACAGATAAACAAGAACTAGCATGCTTATCTGCCCAGATTGTCATATGTATGCCATTAGGAACTAACTGGATCCTAACTGGATCCACATTAGACAACATCAGACAACTTTCCACTTATGCCTCTATGTATTCCTATTCACTTATGCTATTCGTATACAACTGGATCCGTGTTTGGAAGATGTTACAGTCCTTATCATTCCTTCCTGTGCACATAGCTATAAGGCTATACACAACCATATGCTTCCCATCATTCATACTTGACATTTCCATATGATTACACTACTCTAGGTAGACCTGAGTAGATAGTCTTAATAGTATAAATAGAGTACAAGCATGTCTTAGATACTCAGCCAAAAATCTCGTAGTTGATTGTCGTGACATCCTCCTAACTCTCTCATCCTTCTTGCTCATCAACTCATCCAATGGAGAAGGGCAGTACCTATAGTGCTGTCAAGAGATTGGTATGTGCTTCTATACGTCGGGTCTGCTTCGGGTCCGAGTATCTTCCATCTTGCATAGTCTTTACACAGATGCCCATTGAATTTATGTCTTCCACGTCAACTCAGCTGGATCAAGTTACAAATCACATGCACATCTGCCTTTTTGTTGACGAATTCTTTCGCCACTTCATCTCACTTAACCTGTTGGAGCCAATTGTCTTGGATAGTGCATGCTACCTTATGAATGATTCCAGAGTCAAGTTCAGTGCACCTGCCACTCTCTCTCAAGTCTTGCATGGATTCTCTGTACATAAAGGTGACCGAGGTGAACTGGTGGCCTTAGAGGTACATAAATACACAAGCGGTGATAGTGGTAAGTCGTTATTCTTCACCTTGTCAAACATTCTTCTTTGCTACTCTGCCTTCATACTGGTACAAACAAAACCTTTTCATATCTTATCTTAGAATTTAATCAGTTGTTTGTACATATGGACACTTTTATTATCAGTAGATAGTATCTCTATAACACTGGATCTAGAGTTATATTAACTACACATGTATATAGCATGATTGTAAGGTGTAAAACCAAACATGTATTTAGACCTTAGCATCACACTGCTATGAGTGTGAAAGACTCATTTTACTTAAATTGTAAAATACCTATAAAACCAAACATATGTCTAGACTAATGAAGAATAATAAGCTCGTGTATGCATAAGTATGATCAAGTAAATGCTCACCCATAGCATCACACCACTATAAGTATGAAAGACTAAGGGGAGAAATATATATATTGTAGATTACAAGTAAATGTCTGCAGTTGAATGCAAATAGCCTATTAGTTGCAACCAATTTATTTGATAGCGATGGAGGCAAAGCCACTATGTTGCTATGGTCTGGTCGCTATGCCCAATTTGTGTGGCAGGCAGTGCAAGGCTTATAGACTTAGCTTTGGCCTCTTATCTGACACTGCCTCCAGCCCCAAGAGCACAAGTTGCCACTGATGAAGGGTAGGTCCCAAGGGTTTTGTGAGCACATCAGCCAGATTTTCCTTGGTAGGCACATATTCAACTCACAGATCTGACTTCTCCACGACATCTCTGAGGTAATGGTAACAAATATCAATATGTTTGACACAAGCATGGAACTTGAGATTTTTGCTAAGTGTGATCACTCCTTGGTTGTCAGCGCGATGATGAGAATGTAAATGAAACAGAAGT